>PVIH01020560.1:0-32034 GCA_004025045.1 Sigmodon hispidus
AAGAAGCATTGATGGGGGGCTGGAGAGATGGCTCAGAGGTTAAGAGCACTGACTGTTCTTCCAGAGGTCCTGAGTTCAATTCCCAGCAAAACCACATGGTGGCTCACAACCATCTATGATGAGGTCTGGTGCCCTCTTCTGTAAAACTGTATGCATAATAAATAAATAAATCTTTAAAAAAAAAAAAAAAAAAAAAAAAGAAGCATTGATGGTTCTTGTTCTCTCTCTCTCTCTCTCTCTCTCTCTCTCTCTCTCTCTCTCTCTCTCTTTTCTTCCCTTTCCCCCTCCCCGTGTGTGTTTCTTTCCCAATACTCTTAATTTTTATTTTGTTCAAGTTTCCTGCAAACTCAGTGTAATGCCAGTAAAAGTTTCAGAAAATTATCTTATGCAAGTCGACAAGAGTGTAGAATGTAAAGGAAATTCCGAGGGCCAAGAATAATGAGGCGCGGATGGCCTGATGAAGAATGAGGGCAGGGAGTGCACAGTGAGACTTTAAAGCCGAGGGTAGAGCTCTGTAGTTACTGCAGATCCAGCCTATGGGCTCTGACAGAACCGCCATCATGTCTACAAGTAGATTTGTGTTGTTCCTCTGTGGCTGTCATCAAATACTCCAACTATGGCAGCTTAGGGTGAAGAGGCCCTTCTGACCCGCAGAGCATTCTTCATCCACTGTGGGAAGAAGCAAGTTTGAGTTTGAGACACTGGTCACAGTCATGCAGAGAGTGGTCAGTGCTGGTGCTCAGCTCCTGTGTCTGCTAGTTCTGCCGGGTGCCTTACAGTGGGCTTCCCATCTCTGTTAGTGAGGGTATCCCACAGGTGTTCCTATGAGAGGCTGCCCATCTCTGTTAGTGAGGGTATCCCACAGGTGTTCCTATGAGAGGCTGCCCATCTCTGTTAGTGAGGGTATCCCACAGGTGTGCCTATGAGAGGCTGCCCATGTCTGTTAGTGAGAGTATCCCACAGGTGTGCCTATGAGAGGCTGCCCATCTCTGTTAGTGAGGGTATCCCCACAGGCGTGCCTATGAGGCTGCCCATCTCTGTTAGTGAGGGTATCCCACAGGTGTGCCTATGAGGCTGCCCATGTCTGTTAGTGAGGGTATCCCACAGGTGTGCCTATGAGAGGCTGCCCATCTCTGTTAGTGAGGGTATCCCCACAGGCGTGCCCATGAGGCTGCCCATCTCTGTTAGTGAGGGTATCCCACAGACGTGCCTAGGGTGACAACACTGTTGCAGTCTCTGCTATTTCCTTTTGCACAAGGCTAACCTTGCACTCTGGGGATGCACTCTTGGGGGAAGCCAGGAGCCACTTTCAGAAACAAGCCTTTAAGGGGCCATGACTGTTCCTGTTGGAACCTGGCTGCAAAGCCATGGTTGAACTTGAAGATGTTGGAACCTGGCTGCAAAGCCATGGTTGAACTTAAAGGTGCCCTTTTGTTCCCCTGGGTTGTTTTGCAATTTGTGCTTCCTGAGAATGTATCTTGTGATGGGTTCTTACCCCTGGCTGAAGTTTTCCTTGGTGCTGTTTGTGCTGATTAGCCCCCTGGTACAAGGTGACCCTTCATTGACCCCATGTTTTGCAAAGGCTAGTGAGGGTATAAAAGCTGTGAGAGTGCTGTGGAATAAAGGCTCCTCCTGCAGGAAACCCAAGACGATGTCCTGAGTGCTGTTTTCAACCCCGACGTCGCTCGTCAGTCGGCTCTTTGCCGTGGACGCGCGGCAGTTCCCACTTCAGCCAGCTCTGGTCTTCTTTGCTTTTATTTTGGGGGCTGTTCTTTTCATTGTTGTTGTTTTCAGGGACTGTGTAGTCTGTCTGTTCTGGAATTCACTCTGTAGACCAGGCTAGCCTCAGACTCAGAAATTTGCCTGCCTCTGCCTCCCGAATATATGGGTGTAAACCATGACCATCTGAACAAGAACAACTCTCTCTTGTTCTCTGTGTGTGTGTGACAGAGAGAGAGACTGACTCTGACTGAGGCTCTAGGCTGGAGCAAGCCATGGCACATGTGTGGAGGCCATCAGGGTGGCAGCAGGCCGTCCATCTTCCCTGCTGCGCCCTGGCCCTGGCCCGGGTCATCTGCATCTGTCACTAGTGCTCTAGGATCTTTCAGAATTGATTTTGTTCGTCAAACCATGAGTCAGAAATTGGTGCAGGCTGTAGATTGGCAGTTGGAAATACTACCATGCCTACTTGTGGAAATGAAATTGCATTCAGTTTAAAGATGTGTGTGGGGAAAATTATGTAAATACCTCGGGCGATGTGCTTTTCCATTCAGTGACCATAAAACTGAGTAATCTGCACAAGAGGAGACTCGTGTTCTGACACACTTGGTTCCTGTCTGTTTCAATCTACAAAGGTCTTGCTTTAATTAGTGAGACTAGATTTTTCTAGACAGCATGCTCACTAAAGGAAAACTTCACACTGTGGCTGGCGAGTCAAGTCCCGAGGAAGAAATTGCAGTCAAACTTCCCAGTGTGGTCCTGGCTCTTGGGCCAGCCTGGACTACTAGAGTTCAGATCCCAGCTCCAGCCTTTCCATCCCTGTGGCTTGGTCAAGTAACCATGTCTCTGAAATGGATACAATAGTCCTCTCCTCACAGTGTGGCTATAACCAGTGACTAACATGTAGCCTATGGGTGGCACACAGTGCACAGTCAATGGCTGTCCTTAGAACCAGAAGTGAGTTGTTACTGGAGGGTGGTAGATTGTGTCGTTCCCTACATGGATTGTCCTTGAGGACCTTCACTGACCCCTCTTCATCTCTGTCATACACTTTGCGCTGGGGCCCAGCATGATGTGTTCATGGGTAGTTTGTGGGGCTACTTTTGGGCTTGCAACATGGCTATTGGGCAGAAGGGCCTGTGGGGTGAGCAAGATAAATTCCCATAGAGATCACATAGGTGTGCAGAGACCCTGACACAGAGCATGAATCTATATGTCAGCACACATTTCAGGCACTGGCATTTTCTGTACTTGTGTCTGTTAAGGCCAGTGCAGCCTTTAGACATCTATCCCTGTGGTCACAAAGCCTCTGTTGGAGAGCGGCATCTGTCTTCTCTAGTCTCATGGTATTGCATGGATCCACCATGGTAGTGCATAGTATGGTGGCGTTCTAAGGCTCTGTCATCCATCTCTGAGCCCAGACTTTTAACTTAACACTGGCTATAACTTCGAAGACTTTTGGGGACTTCTATTGTGCGTTTGAATCTTACCCTGTGCCCTCCTTTCCTGTCTTCTCCTTTTTACCCACACAGCATCATGCCCTCAGCGCGTCCCTCCATCACTATAGTGAAAACACAAGGTATCCACTCCCCTGCCATCAGCACCACCAGAGTCAGAGGAACCTCCTCAAGCCCTGCCACACTCATGGCCACCTGACTCTAAACCTTTATAGGAATCCCAGAATTCCATCTGTCCCTTTGCTCCCCTCCCCTGTTTTTCTCATCTCCTGTTTCTTCCTGGCATTTTCCTGGGAGAAAGTGCTTAACAACTGTGAGAACTCTTTGCAGGCAAACAGTTACATCCAGGCAAATGGATTTTCTCGTCAAATCTTCTGAACTGCATTATTTGAGGCTCTAGTACCTGAACCGGGAGTTGGTCCTGCCATTGGGAACATTAGAAGGATGGGGATTTAGTTACCCCGGCCTCAGCACCTGGGAAATAGAATGCTAGTCCTCAAGGAGAATGAAGGGTCCATTTTTCCACGTCCAGTTCTCAGAGCAGGAGCATAGAAGTTTGGTGACTTCTGGCTAGAGAGAATTTGTATGACGGGACTAAAGCAGAACAGGACCAGACGGACACTTGGAGTTGTACCCTGGCGATGGGGAATTAGTGTGCGTCAGTGTGCTGCCAGCCGAGGGGTCCAGGTGCTTAGATTTTATCCTTCAAGTTCTAATTGTTCTAAAATCTTGACACTCTCTCATCTACTTTTTCTTTTTCTCTTCTCTAGAATATTCTCCTTCTTGGACATAGTAACTCTTTGCCGATGTGCGCAGATTTCCAAGGTAGAGTATCGCCTGCTTGCTCATATCGAGAGGGATGAGCTTGGTTCAAACAACATTACAATCAAATGTTGTCTTATTAAATAGCAGTATTATAAGTCTGTAACTTATTTTAACTTGATGTTCACCATGAATAAAAGTTTGGAAATAGAAAACCTTATCTGTTCTCAGCAGATGTGTCCTTCTCTCCCCCACCCCACCTCCCAGGCATGGAACATCTTAGCCCTGGATGGAAGCAACTGGCAAAGAATAGATCTTTTTAACTTTCAAACAGATGTAGAGGTAAGTTAGTTCACTTAATTATTCTTGTATTTATCTATTGTATGTGTGTGCGCATGCATTTGTCAAAGGTATAAGTGCAGGTCAGAGGCAGCCTGCAGGAGTTGGCTCTCTGGTAACAGGCACCTCTACCTACTCAGACACCACTCTGGTCCTGTTGGTGGTGATGGTTTCTGAGACAGGCTCTCTCTGTACAGCAAGCACTTCCCTCTCATGGTTTACTTTGGAACTCTTCATTCCTGATGCTTTGGTGAGTACAGCGTAGACAAGGACTAAGGGATCCATGTGTCCCTCTGGAAAGGGCAGGCCTAGCCCTTGCAGGTAACACAGCAGTAATTCCTGAATGCTTGCACAGTCCTAGGCATGCACTGTGTACTGATGCAGCTCGTGCTCTCAATACCCAGACTGCAAACGGGCTGCAGAGATGGCTCAGTGGCTAAGAGCACTTCCCAGTACCACATGGAGGCTTACAGCTAGCTGTTAACTTCAGCTCTAGGCAATCTGATGCTCCCTTGTGGCCTCTGAGGGCTCCTACACTCACAGTGTGCACATAAACTCACATAAACACACATACATGTAAATTAATAAATAAACTAATTTTAAAAAAACAGACTGAAGAAAGAAACTTCCTGATAGAAAAGAAGAATAGTGTTGAAGAGCTAGGGAGTCTCCCTCCATTGCTGCTCTTTCTCAGTGTATGTGCATCCATGCCTCCAGAGACCAGACCTGGGAGATCAGGAGACGGCTCAGTGGGTAAGAGCACTTGCTACCAAGCCCGACTACCTGAGATCAGGTCTGGACCCATATGGTGGAAGGGAGAACAGATTCTTACAAATTGCCCTCTGACCTCCACACATGTGCCATGGTGCTTTTTCATGTATCTACACATAAATAAATACAAATTCAAAATAAAAAAATTGGACCCTTCCTCTTGAATCTTTGTAGTTACAAAAAATGCTGAGGAACTGCTGACAACTGACAGTTGTTGGGAGAGGGAGGGGTCAGTCCATTTTCTTTAAGAATATAGCCCTGGCGAGTCCACCATACTCCGGTGGAATGGCACACACCCAGGAATATGTGGGCAGCACAAGCTGAACATGATGGGTCAAAACCCAAAAACCACCCCTCTAGTTGGGTGGGTAAGGAAGGTGTGGGTCTCGGAGGAGTTGGGGAAGGTTGACTATGATAAAAACAGATCAGATTCTCAAGGATCTAACTAAAAAGTATGGCCGGGCCAAAAAAGTGAGGGGAAAAAAATCAGGTGATATGTTCAGATCCTAATGTTGGGATTTTATTTCAGGCCCCTTTCTGTCAGTGTTTCCTATTCTAATATGCATGCCCGTGGTGTGCTGTGTCAGGCAGGTAACAGGCCTATTGTATAAATACTGAATTAGCAGAGGACTTGCTAGTTTTTCCTCTCTTAGAAGCAGTGGTACATAATTATCACCATGTACATAACTTTTTAAAAATTCTGGTACAAGAATTGCTGTTCCAGTGAGAAAAAGAATCAAGACATCTTCAAAATGGAGAGGACACAGCAGCTGCTCTGGGGCTCTGCTGTTAGATTTCCAAGTCTTTAATCTTCTTCTCCCTTTGGTAGCCAAGATTTATTTTACAACTGTCTTGGATTTTGCTTACCCATGACCTGTGGAGGGACACCTTGCACAGACTTGATGCAGGGGTGGGGCTTGGACCTTCCTCAACCAAGTGTACCAGGCTTTGCTGACTCCCTATGGGAGGGAGGCCTTACCTTTTTGGTGAGGTGATGGGGGGGTGGTTTGGGTGGGGAGAGAGCTGGGGGAAGTGAGGAGAGGGGCATCTGAAGTTGGTATGTAAAATGAACAAACAAAATCTTAAAAAATAAAAAAGATAAACTGTTATTCTTGAGTTTCATACACATATACAATGAAACGTTCACTTTTATCCACTATTTTCCCCTATACAACTATTTCCTCCAGCCCTCCTAACCTATCTATCTATCTATCTATCTATCTATTTATTTATTTTACATCCTGAACATAGTCTCCCCTCCATCACCACCCCCCTAGTCCACCCCTCCACCATATTCACTCCGGAAGGGGCAGACCTCCCATAGGCATCCACTTGGTAGAGGACCCCAGTTCAGTTCACAGCACACATGTAGATTGTTTTATCCGCTCCTGTAAGCTGGGTCTCCAGGGGATCTAGCACCCTCTCCCCTGGCCTTTGTGGGTACCCCCACACATACACATAAATAAAAATGTTTTTTAAAAATAGCTCATGCAACCCTCAAGAAAACATAAAGAATACTTCCAGTGTAGAAATTCAGACTCCAGTCTAGCTGAAATGTTAGCCAGGTAGCAATGTGTACCAGCCTCTCTTAGGTTCTGTGGTTTGTGACCTAGCAAATTCCTAGTGTTTAAAATTCTCTGCTAAGATAGCTATACATAAAAACATACACTACATGCACACATAATACACATACATTAAAAAGACTGACTTGCTTTTTACCAGTATTATTCTATTCTCCCGGTGGCTTCCCCAGCTACGTTCCATGTTCCAGTGGAATACCTGGGCACATGGGGAGGGTTTCACAGAGAAGCCTCACTGCTGGTGGAAAACAGCTGAGGATGGACACCAGAGCCAGAGAGTATCGGGATGTGACTCTTGCTGCATTTGAAGAGCTTCATGTACAGTTTAACTTATAAACAGCATGAAAAATATGACCATTTCCCGCCTTTCTCCATTTAAGGGCCGAGTGGTAGAGAACATCTCCAAGAGGTGCGGTGGCTTCCTCAGAAAACTCAGCTTGCGTGGCTGTATCGGCGTTGGGGACTCCTCCTTGAAGTGAGTGACAGCACCTCAGCTGATGGTTGACATCAGCAAAAGCAAAGCAAACATGCATTTCTATGTTTTTCTTCCATTGTGTCCTTTCTGTGATATTTGCATGATGAGAACTCTCCCTTAGGAGTAACTGACACCTGCTATCCTGGAGGGGACAGCCTGGAGCAAATGGCTTCACCTGCCTGGTGAGCTGTCTCTCCTGGAGAGCACGGTGGAAGTGCCAGGGTGCCCATCAAATAGCTGGTAGACAGAGGGCCAGGGCCTGTAAGTTTCCTTTCCTCTGTCCCTTTCTCTCTCCTTCTTTCTTACCAGACTTCATTCACATGCAAAGTAAGTCTTTCAGAACTGCCTGGATTATAAGGTAGAACTTGCTTCCTCAGGATGGGACAGGTTTATTATATTACTTTTGTTATGGTGATCAGTAGGACGTGTCCTTCCTCTTAAGTAGCCGTGGTTTGTTGGAGGAGGAAATGTTTATGTGGCTTACAGGTTACAGTCCATCATCAAGGGAGGCCAAGGCAAGAACTCAAGGCAAGAGCTTGAAGCAGAAGCCATTGAGGAACACTGCTTACTGGCTTGCTCAGCTTCCTTCCTTATACAGCCCAGGCCCACCTGCTTAGGGATTGTGTCACCCATAGTGGGCCAGGCCCTCCTACATCAATTAACAGTTAAGGAAATGTCTCACAGACCTGGCCACTGGTCAGTCTGATTGAAGCAGTTCTTCAGCGAAGGTTCTGTCTTCCCAGGTGACTTTAGGTCTACATATAGTTGACTTAGGGTGCTAACTACGACATCAGGCTTTGTGGCACGCATTACCTGCTGAATCATCTCTCCAGCCCATGAAGGATTTTTATTTTCTTTTTAAAAGGCTCTCTTGACTATGTAGCCCTGGCTGTCCTGGAACTTGCTCTGTAGACATGGACTCTGGGAGAGTTCATGAGTTCCACACTCGCACCACACTTGGCCTCTTTGAGGGATTTTTTTTTTAAAAGTAAGAACATAGTAGGAAGTAGAGGAGACTCTATTGAGTAAAGGGAAGGAGAGAAGATGTAGGTCATGTGATTTAACCATGGTCAACACCCATGAGCTACCACAGTGAAAAATGCCATTATGAAACCATTACTGTGTACAATGTAGATAAACTGATACAGTAAAGACTAGTTCAAGCTGGGTGTGTTTGGGCACATTTTTAATCCTAGCACTCAGGAGGCAGACGCAGGTGGATCTCTGTGAGTTTGAGGCTAGCCTGGTCTACAGATCAAGTTCCAGGACTGCCAGGGCTACACAGAGAAACCCTGCCTATGGGTCGGAGACTGGTTCAGA
The DNA here is from genome assembly GCA_004025045.1 of Sigmodon hispidus. Lineage (NCBI taxonomy): Eukaryota > Metazoa > Chordata > Mammalia > Rodentia > Cricetidae > Sigmodon > Sigmodon hispidus. Next base: position 8,424 of record PVIH01020560.1, read on the forward strand.
CCCTCTAGCCAGATTTTCTACCTAAGAAGCTTTGTACATCAGTGAATGGACTGGGTCTATCCTAACAGGAAACAGGAATTTATTGATACACCTGGTGTAGCTTATAATACAAGACATAAATCTAACAGCTGCCCCACTGAAGATACCAAAATAAATGTGAAAATGTGAATTGCTGGTGGTAACTATAAAAAAAAGTGCTATTTATTTGTTTGTTTGTTTTAGAGTCTCATGATTTAGTCTTGGCTGGCCTACAGCTCTTTGTAGACTAGGTTGGCCCAGAGCTCACAGAGATCATCTGCCTTAAGTGTTGGAGTTAAAGGTGTGAGCTACCACACCCTGTATGAAAGCGTGGCTGAGAGGCCAAGAGCGGTTAGTGGTTTGTCCTGAGTTTGAAACCAAGATCTTCATTGATTATTTAGATGTCTGTGCATCAGAGGGAGACTCTGTTTCTGTGCGTGGCTCCTGTCACTCAGCACAGTTGCCCTGGATTCATTCATTCATCATGGCCAAGGAGTAATTCATCCTAGAGATGTGCAGGTGCTATTGAGATGTCAGTCTTACTGTCTGATAAACTTGGGGAGATGGCTTAGGGCTTAAGAGAACTTGCTGCTCCTGCTGAGTTCCCAGCACCCAGCTCAGAAGCTGCGGTGACTAACTCCAGCTCCAGGGAATCCAGCTTCCTTTTCTGACCTCCATGGGCACTTGCACTCACATAGCACACAGAGATAAACACTTATTCATAAAATACAAATAACCCTTACAATTGTGTAGCCTGACGTTTCTGGCCTGGTCCCAATGTCCATACCCACCTGTAGCTGCTTGGTTCCAAATAATCATCCAAAGGCGTATATTAATTACAACCTTTTTGACCTATGCTCAGGTTCATTACAACTTAACTCAGCCCATTGTTACTAATCTATGTCTTGCCACATAGCTACTGGCTTACCAGGACTTTCACACCTTGTTTCTTTGGGGGGCAGCCTGCAGTATCCCCCTGACTCTACCCTCTTTCATCTTTTCTCTGTTTGGATTTTCCACCTGCCTCTAAGCTGCCTTGCGATAGGTCAGAACAACTTCTTTATTACCCAATGGTAACAAAGTATATTCACAGCATAGAGAAAGACATTCCACATCACTTCCCCTTTTCTGTCTAATCAAAAAGGAAGGTTTCAGTTTCAACATAGCAAAATTACATATAACAAAACATCTATCAAGCAAGAATTACAGTTAAAATGTCTAGTCTATTTGTATTTAGCACAATTAAGGAAAATATTCTGTCATCTACCTTATCTTTGTAAATCTAAAGTTTTATAGCTAATTTACCCGGTATCATAATGAAGGAAAATTATAACTAGTCTTTAACTTCATCAAAGACCATAGAAAGATATATTACTTAAGTAAACAGGAAGTCATTGCAGGCAACCTCCAAATTCTAGAAATGACTGAGACATCTGGCTACCTGGATAGTCATCCAAAGTTCCTTTGTAATGGTGGGGCATCCATCTTCAGCCTGCAGGCCTAGAGTCTCTGGCAGACTTTTCAGTGAAGCAGGAAATTTGAAGGACTGTTCTGGCCATTCTGGTGTAGTTTGCCAGCCACTTCTCCTTGTGTCTTGAAGGATGTCTGGCAGTTTTCTCTGTGAAGAAGGAACCTGAAGGACCATCTCGGCTAGTTCTGCCAAAGTTCAGAGTTCACTTTCCTATGGGTTTTACATGTCCAGTTTATACAGCATACTGTCAAGCAGTCAAGGCAAGGGCAAGTTCTTGCCTAGTGGCTAACTTTGCCACAAAGAAAGTAAACTCTACATGGCATTTCTTCAGTGCCCATCATCCTCTTGAAGTAGATTGATGCTGCCAGGAACAGACATGTCTCACTGTCCAGAAAACTCCAAGTTCTTAAAACATTTTAAGTGCCACATTCTGTAGGTTCTTTGAAGTGTTTGAAGATTACCTATCTAATTGAAATATATCTTTATATATCTAAAAAGACCTAACTAATATGACTATACATTGATTATCATAGATGAGTAACTATTAATCTGCATTTATTAGTTGAACGTTACAATTTTAAATGAGTTACATAAACATAATACCTTAAATAAGAATAGAAATATACATACAGTATAACAAAATTAACCTTAAATTTGTATCAATAAACCAAAATCTGTATCAATATAAAGTATTTAAAAGAAGTAGTTGCCTTTTAAAAGTAGATTCAATAATATCCTTTTATCCTGTCATATCTGTATCCCCTTTTCTTTTTTAGAAAGAGATTGACTATGAGCAGTAACCAAAACCGCTAAACAAAAATAAACATCCATAATCTATTTTGGGGGAATGTGAACATAGTTCTCAAGACTATGCTGACTGCATAATCTTTGGGAGTGCTGGTAATCTTTGAGAGACCCTGAAGCTGGATCATCTTAGTCAGCAGCCTTGAAGCTGATGTGGATGTTAGATCATCTGGGCCATCTCTTCCCATCAGAGATTTTCCAGAGGGTCTTCCTCAATCAAACCATATTAGCCTGGAAGCAATCCATAGGTTTTCATCATCTGTGGAAACAAAAGCAGAACTTCTTTTCCAAAGCAACATATCCTTAGACCCAAATTTTAAAGTCAAGATATCTTTAAAATATATTGTTAGTTTAACTTAGCAGCTTTTAAAATCAAATGTCTTTTTGCAGTTAGTTCATTAACAATAAAAAAATAAAAAACAGTTAAAAAAGAAAACACAGTAACATAATCCAGACTCTGTGTATTTTCCATCTTTACGTGGTTTATTATATTTTTATTACTCTATTCTCTACTCTTTGTCTTTGCTCTCCCAAGTCTTTTTTTTTTTTTTTTTTTTTTAAAAAAATACACTTAACCTATTTAGAGGTTTTGTTCATTTGATCTGTTTTATTGTCTATCTTTAATCATTTTCTAACCAGGAGAGTTTTTAAATTGCTAAACTGTAAGGCACTGCTTTGGTTGTTGGCTCTGTCCCACTTGGCTTTTCAGCATGGCAGAGGTACCAGAGTCATGCATGTCTTCCTGATTCTGGGAAGCAGTATTTGTGAGACACCATGTGGTTTTGCTGGGAATTGAACTCAGGTCCTCTGGAAGAACAGCACTGGAAGGCAGTGCTCTTAACCTCTGAGCCATCTCTCCAGCCCCGGGAAGCAGTATTTGTAATGCCCGAAGCTCAGTCACCCAGAGAGATCACCAGAGACAGAGATGTCCGAAATGCAACAGCAAGGTTTATTATCAGTGTGATACAAGCCAGGCAAGGAGCTTGTTCCCTGAACCTGCACAGGTGTGGTGCAAGGAAGAGCTGAGCACCCTAAATTACACAAGTTTTTTATAGGCAAAAACCACAAGGCAGGATTACTTGTGGTCAAGGGTGCAATTGTGCTGCTGATTGGCTGGTGCTTAGGGACTTTTTACAGTTTAACATTCCTGGACCCCACCTTGGTGGGGTGGCCATTTTACTACTGCCTTAGGGTTGGATCATCCAGGTGTCCTTAGTGCTTAGCTTATTCTTTCTTGGAACTGGGCAAGCCCCTGCCAGGAATGTGAAACTGAACTGTATTTTACTTCTATAGTGCAAAATGACTACTAGAATACAAAATGGAGTTTCTTGAGCAAGTTTACTCTTTTCACTCTTAAGTACCATGGAGCTGAGTTTTTAAGCCCAGGGTTGTGCTCCCAAACATAAAAGCAGTGGCTGGGAGAAGCCTCTCTGTACCGCAGCCCGTGAGAGAGCCTGCGGAAATTGGCCACACTGCTTAGCTCATGTCGGCTGGTAGCTCACTACATTCCCAGGCAGCTGCTGGGAGACCAGTTTCTGTGCTGCTGCTGGCACGAGACTGTGAGACTAGGAAGCCAGTGTGGCTCCATTTCCGTGTGTTCAGAATCTTTTTAAAGATTTTGCATTGCCCAATCGTGGGTGCCATTCGTGGTTTGATGTTTCTGACCCGTCTGGGCCCACGGTCCAGAGAAATCTTTCTTACCAGTTCTGCAGCCTCTGCTTATAAAATAATTATTCAGATGCTCATATTAATTACATACTGTTCAACCTATGGCTCAAGTTCATTACCACCTAGCTTTTACAACTTAACCCATTCTTATTCATCTATGTCTTGCCACGCGGTAGTGGCTTACCAGGACTTTCACACCTTGTTTCTTTGGGCAGCAGCTTGCAGTCCCCTTGACTCCGCCCTCTTTCGTCTTTTCTCTGCTTGGATTTCCCACCTGCCTCTAAACTGCCTTGCCATAGGCCAAAACAGCTTCTTTATTACCCAATGGCAACAAAGCATATTCACAGCATACAGAAAGACATCCCACATTACAATTGCATTTAATACACTAACCTCACTGAACTTCAAAGCTCATCCTAGCCTTAGGTGTGTTTAGAACACTGCTATGACCACAGAACTGAGCAAAAGCATCCGGTATTAAGCTTGTCTCATAGTATAGTTATGACTATCTTATATACTTTATCAAACATCTGTATCTAAATACAGTATGGTCTCTGGAGTAGTTTCACTGTTCATTCTTCTTATCATGCGGCTGGCTGGGAGCTGTGATCCCCCCACACATACACATACACATACACTGTCAGACTGTAAGCATTAAGGAACTTTGTGACCTGCCCTCCAGTCTAACTGCTGCTGTTAGTGAGCTGTGGGCACTGTGACCAGAATGCCTGACAGGAACAGCTTGGGGGAAAGTTTGTTTCAGCTCCCAGCTTTAGAAGGGTTAGCCTGTGCTGTCTGCCCTGTGCACACTGAGATATGTGCCAGAGACCATTGGTGGTTAACAGGAAGCGGGAAGGAAGCAAGGCAGCAAAGAGCCAGGGAATGAGCTCCGGGAACCCTCTCCCGGCGCCCTGCCTCCTCTGGCTAGGTCCTTCTCCTCACAGTTCCACAGCTTTGTCAAGCAGCATCAGCAAGGGACCCACCCTTGTTCCACACACATAGCACATGTTGCTTAGCAGTGCATGGCAACGATGGGTGGAAACTGAAACTCCCAATGTGATTTCTACTGCTTGTCACTGTCAGGTCACCATTAAAAGTCCTAAATCCAGCCACTTCACACCCAGGGACTCTGCTGCAGTGTGGAGTCCTGGGCAGCCACCATCAGTCAGGAATCTGCTGCCATGTGGATTCTGTGCGGCCACTGTCAGGGGATCTGCTGCTTGTGTTCATTTATGTCCATGGACAGCTGGGGCCTTTCCAGTTTGCCCAGGTTCAGACACAGCTGTTGTGAATGTTTATTTCTCCTGAAGTGGAGTATTTATGTCATGTAAGTACATGCTTGCTGATGTTTCCATGCTTGCTCGGGACAAGGTTTCTCTGTGTAGCTGAAGATTACCTTCAGTTTATCACTTCTCAGCCTCCCAAATGCTGGGATTACAGTTGTGCATCATACCCAGCTTCAACATTTTTTGTTTGTTTAGTTTGTTTGGTGGTTTTGGTTTCTTTGAGATGGAGTTTCTCTGCATAGCTTTGGAGCCTAGCTCTCTGTAGACCAGGCTGACGTTGAACTCACAGAGATCTGCCTACCTCCTGAGTGCTGGGATTAAAGGTGTGCATCACCACTGCCCAGCTGTTTATGAGAGTTCTTAATACATTTTTGAATACCAGTGCTTGGCACAGCACATGGAACTTCATTCTCCCAGTTTCTAACTGCCTGTCTGAAGGGAAGTTTTTTTATAGATTTATTTAATTTTTAAAGTTTGTGTTTGTTTGTGGGCCTTCATGAATTTATGTGCACCATGTTTATACAGGTGTCGGAGAGGGCATTTTGTTCCTCTGAGACTAGAGTGATGGACAGTTGAGAGCCACCATGTGGGTGCTGGGAACTGAACTTGGATCCTCTGGGAGAGCATCAAGTACTGCTAACTAACTGCCCAGCCACCCCTCCAGCCCCTGAATCAAAGTTTTTAATAAAAGATATTTCACTGATTTCTTTCTTATGGAACATAAGAAATTGCTGCCTAACACAAGTTCACAGATACCCTGTCCTGTGTTTTCCTTGTAAAAGCTTTTAAGATTTGCTTTTAGTTTATGTGCATGTATGAATGCTTTCATGAATGTGCACCATGTGTGCCCAGTGCCCACTGAGGCCAGAAGAGGGCATCAGATCTAGAACTGGAGTTATAAGTTGCCATGTGAGCGCTGGGAACTGAATGCAGGTCCTCTGTAAAAGCCACTAGTGTTCGTGACTGCTGGGCTTCTCTACAACTCCACCACCCCATAGAAGTTTTGTGAACTCATATTTGTTTTTAACATTTGAAGGGAAGTGGTTAGTAACTGAATCCAAGGTCTCACTCATGCCAGACTTACCCACTGAGGCATGCCCCTGACCAGAGCTGGTTTTTATATTTGGGTTTGGGTCTTGCCTACAGACACCCTGCTATTCTAGTATAATTTATGCCTCGTCAGTCACACATTGTTTAACAACACTATTTATTATGTCTTGAAATCAGACAGTTGGTCTTCCAGTCCTCTTCTAGGAAGCTGTTTTAGCCACTCTGGTGACATTGCAGAACCAGCTAGTCAATTTCTTCAGGGCATCCTAGTCTGGAACTACAGACCTATCTGATGAGAGGTGGCACCCTGACAAACAGAGATCTGTCACAGTGCTTGTATACTTAAGTGTTCAGGTTTTCAGCTTGTACTGGGTAGTGTGAAAGTTGTATACATATTTTGTTGTACTTAGTTCTAAATATTCTTTTAAACATATTTATTTTAAATTATATGTGTGTGTTTATCTGTTGTGGGGTGTGTGTATTTGAGTGCAGTGTTCGAGGAGGCCAGAAGAGGGCGTCAGATCCCCTGGAGTTGGAGTTGTAGGTGATTGTGAGCCGCCTCATAAAGGTGCTGGGAACTGAACCCAGGTCCTTTACAAGAGCAGTATGGAGTCTTAAACCACAGGGCCACCTCTCCAGTCTCTATCTCTAAATATTCTGAAGTGCTGTTGCAAGCTGTATGCTTTATTTCAATCTTCTTCATTATTAAAAAGAAATGATTAATTTTTGTATGTTGATTTTTTTTTTTTTTTTTTTTTTACTCCTGCAGTGCCGGGGACGAAACCTTCTATGTGCCGTGTATATATACAGTTTACCACTGAGCTCTGTTCCACACTAGCTCCTGTGTATTTGTGTACGAGCACACTTGTTACTGCAAACCGTACCCAGAGCCTTGTACTCACCAGGCAGACCTGAACCCGGCACATGCCCTGGCCTCGTTTCTTGCAGGCTCACTGATCTTTTTTCTGCCTACCATTTCTAATTTGTTGTTAAACCATCAGTACATTTTCATCACAGTCGCAGCATTTAACATGTCTTCCTCTCAGATGAGTAAAACCCTCTTGTGTCTCTAGAAATGTCTTCTCTCAGTACTGTAGCTACATGGCATTCTGGGTAAAACAAAAATAGCTTTCAGTGCCCTTGCCTGCTGTCTCGGCTCCCCAGGTCTGCTTTCCCCTGCTGCTGTTCGCTGCTGGGCAGGCGCCATGAGCTCCCCCTTCTTGGGGATGGAGCAGGTTTTATTCCTGTGAATGCTCTGTTGAGTTTAAGTAGGGGATGCAGCTGTATTATTTTAACTGTTCTTTTTTGGGTCATATCTTTCCTTAGGCTAAGGTCAGGTAGAGTGCAGTTTGGTAGAGTGCTCACATAGCATGTGGGAGGCCCATGATCCCTAGTACCACAAAAAAAATCAGTCGGTCTTTAAAGTCTTTAAAATTTTTTATTTTGTGTGTACAAGTATTTGTATGCACATAATAATGTGCACTGTAGTGCCTGTAAAGGCTATCAAAGGACCCAGGATTTCCCGTAACTGGAGTTATAGATGGTTGTGTGCGGCTTTGTGGGTGCTGGGAACCAAACTCAGGACCAGCAAGAGCAGCCAGTGCTCTTAACTGCTGGGCCATCTCTTCAGCCTCACTAGTTAACTGAAGTGATGTTAGATTGGGCAGAGTGGCGTTTCATTTAGACAACTTCTATATCCCTGACGTTTGACTTTCTCACTACTCAATCACAGAAACAATGACATATTTTTAATTCTCGGGTTGAAGTAGCCTCTGTACCCACCAGGGACCTCAGTGATCTTCCAAACTGCCTTAGGCAGTTCCTCACAGGCAGATGTCACACTCACACATGGCCGCTGCTGCCCTTCTATTCCACTCATGTTCTTTGGGCATCATGGACTAGTTTGGTTCCCTAATCCTAGACATTGGCAGAATGGAGTGAGCAGGTGACATACTCCTTGGCTATGAAACAGCCGGAACTCAATCCACTGAGACTTGCTGAAGTTCTGTCTGAGAAAGAGGCAGATTGCTTGAGAGCCCCCTGGCGTGGAGTGGTAGTGGTGTGCAATTATCTACTCCGGCCTTGCTGTTATCCACGGTCAGGCACTGTTCTTTATGCCTTGGGGTCCTCATCAGTAAACACGGGTCTTGGTATTAATGATGCTCACAGTGGTCAGAGTGCCCCCAGGGCACAGTACTCCAAACTGGCTTTTCTAGTGGAAACGTTAGGCTTCCCAACCTCAAGGTGGGGCTGGAGGAGGGTCACCCGACAGGTAGCTTGGGGCCTTCCTTTCTCAGTGTGGTGCCAGGTTAGCAGCAGGCAGTGCCCAAGAGCATCCCAGGTTTTTGAGCCTGGCCTTTGCTGATCTGCTGTAAGGAGGATTTAGAATGTGTTGTTCTAAGTGGATGGTTGTACTGCCCTCCCGTGGCCACCCTGGAGATTGCAGCCACCATGTGGCCACTGATCTTTTGGGGCATATCACTTTGCTTTAAAGTTTTTTTGTGCTATTTGGGAGAAAAACCCAGACAACTTCCCCCTCTTGCCCCTCTTTAGGACCTTTGCACAGAACTGCCGAAACATTGAACACTTAAACCTCAATGGCTGCACAAAAATCACTGACAGGTAAGGAATACTCTGTCTGGGGACAGAGTAGCCATGGAGAGACGGGGTGAGAAACAAAGTTGGACATATCTTCAGTGTGCCTGCCTTTTTCCAGCACGTGTTACAGCCTTAGCAGATTCTGTTCCAAGCTGAAACACCTGGATCTCACGTCCTGCGTGTCTGTTACCAACAGCTCCTTACAGGGAATCAGGTGAGAGCACATGGCATTTGGGGTCGAGAAAAATACCTAGTGTGGGCTGAGGTGGTGGCACAGTCTGTAAGGCAATAAAGATCCAAGTTCCAATCTCCAGAACCCATGTAAACAGTCAGGAATGGTGGCACCTGCCTGTGACCCCAGTCCTGGGGAAGTGGAGACAGGCGGATCCCTGGGGCTCATGGGCAGGCTAGACTAGCTGAGTTTAGGAGCCAGGGCCAGTGGGAGACCCTGTGTGATAAGGAGAGCTGGAATGCAATAAAAAGGACACAGGAGTCATGAAAAAGGATATAAAGTTAGGGGCTGGGGAGAGGGGGCTCAGTGCAGAGGAGCCAAGTTCCTGGGGGCCCATGCTGGGCAGTTGAGCTGACTGTAACTCCAGAGCTAGGGAGTTATGAAGCTCTATTCTGGCCACTCTAGGCAACTGCACTCATAGGGACCACACACACACACACACACATACACACACATATATACACACATATACACATACACACATACACATACACACTATACACACATACACACATACACATATACACACATACACACATACACATACACACTATACACACATACACACACATACACATACACACTATACACACATACACACTATACACACATACACACATACACACTATACACACATACACACACATACACATATACACACATACACACATACACACTATACACACATACACACATACACACTATACACACACATACACATATACTCACATACACACACATACACATATACACACATACACACACATATACACACACAGACACACACAGACACACACATACACACAATACATATATACACACATATAACACACATACACACACATACACATACATATACACACATACATATACACACACCCCATTTAAGATTAAAAAGAGGCTTTAAAGCTTATTTTTTTTTACTTTATATTCAGTTTTTCCCTCTTTTGTGCTGGATAAGTACATAAAATTGTAATTGATACTAAAAATGCAAAGTCCTAAGGGAAACTCTGTGGCTTTGAAATGGCTCTTCTAACTACATAGAAATTCAGAGATGTAGAGTCTGAGGCTGGCTCAGTGTGTGATTCACTTAATCTAGCTGGACCATTTGTTTTTGTTTGATTTCATCACAATCAACTGACCTTTTAAAAATTAGCAACAAAAGGTAGTGAGGGATTGAAGAAGACACCCAAATCAACTTCTGGCCACACACATGCACCCACACATATGTGCAATTAGACAGAGAAACCCAAAACCCAACATTAGTGTGGCTAGTGTCTCAGTCTGGGATGTTCCGTGTGAGCCCGTGTGTGAGGGAGAGATGATCCGGCCAGGCCCTCTCCAAGCTGCTGTGGTGTAATGAGTTCAGTGCTGTCTGGAGGAGGCCGCACAGGGTGCTATTGTTCTTTGTTCTCTCAGCGATGGTTGCCGGAATCTGGAGTATCTGAACCTCTCCTGGTGTGACCAGATCACAAAGGAAGGCATCGAGGTGCTGGTACGGGGGTGCCGGGGCCTGAAAGCCCTGCTCCTGCGGGGTTGCACACAGGTACAGAGGTTGCACATCTGGTCAGCCTGTTTCCCTTGCTGTGGCAGTCATCTTGGTACCCGACCCTTTTTCTCACCTGGATCCCATCCCTCTTTCATTTCCTCCATCCACTCAGTTAGAGGACGAAGCTCTGAAACACATTCAGAACCACTGCCACGAGCTTGTGAGCCTCAACCTGCAATCCTGCTCAGTAAGTATGGACTGGACCTGTGCCCCGCTGCCCACTGCTGCACCCATTGCCCACTGCACCCATGCCCCGCTGCCTGCTGCACCTTTGTGCAGCCCCGCTGCCCACCACCCCTTTGTGTTGCCCCACTGCCCTGTGTCTGGCCACGTATGCTCAGAGTGGCTAGCAGATGGCCACACCGTCCTGTCCTGACTCCCCTTCCTCTGTCTTCATTGGAGCTGTGAGTGTTTGTAAGGTGAGAGGATTAAGGCAGCAGGTTCAGCACATTGGCACCTCCTCCAGTCATAGAAATCGGTCTTGATTGTTAATTTCTATACCTGTATGCCTATTTAGAAACATGGATATATATGACACATACATATGAGAGATAGACAAGGTCTCACTGCAGATCCCAGACTAGCCTGAATCTCACAATTCTTATGTCTCAGCATACTGAAAGCTGAGATCACAGGTGTGGGTCAGTACACCTGGCTGGCTCTTTCAAAACAACAACAACAACAAAATCAAGAATGCTGTAACTAGCTGTTAGACATGAACAGCTTGGTAACATCTCAGTGTCTCATTTCTTATTCACACATTGGGATGGTGACCTCTGTAATCCTCAGTGACAATAATGGCACTGGGCTGGAGAGAGCCCAGTCAGTTAGGTGCTGACTTTGCAAGAATTTGATCTCTAGAACCCATGTAGAAAAGCTGGACATGGTGGCGCGTTCTGATAACCCTGCACTAGGGAGCCTCCAACTTGCTGGCCAGCCAGCCTCCTCTAGTTGGTGGTTTCTGAGCCAGTTAACAGGATGTATCCCAAAAAAGAAGGTGGCTAGTACCTGAGGAATGACACCTGAGGTTGCATGCACACATGCAGCAGTTCTGTGAATGGTGTGTGCGGGAGAAACCAGCATTCTTCTCTAGGCATAATCTCAGAAGACCGAGCAGTGCTTCTCACTCACTGCTGTGCACAGTCATGGGTTGCACAACTCAAGGAAAGCCTAGAGTTTCAAGACATGTAAGAGAAAAACCTTGCATTCATCCTTTAATAAATGAATCCTGGTCCTCAGAGTGCCTGATGGTGGACAGGAAAGTAGATGATCTTCATTGTGGGCTTCACAGATCTGCCTGGACTGTTGTTCTAAGGACAGATCCTAGTTACATAGGATTAACACTGGCCTAGAGTATAGGTATGTTTATGTCTGCAGAAATTAGTGGATTTGAATGCAGAGATTGTTCTGGACCTTCAGACAAATGAAATAGAACTCCAAGGAATTTATCAGTAACTAGTTTTCCTTTTCTCTAAATTATTTGGTGATGTAATATACACTTAAACATAAGATTTCTATGATGAATACACAAAGAATCACTGCACATCCAGCCACCTATGAACATGTCTTTAACTGGGAAGTCTCATGAGTTCTTTATTTAATGTTTTACCACAAGTTTATGAATTTCTCTGGAAAATAGTCACTTCTGATGATTCTTTGGGTAGAATGTGCCAGTGTCCACTAGGCTATTTTGTAGCTGTGCAGAGGCCTCTCTCTGGTTTGTTGAATAGTACTGGATTAAACTTGGGAGGAGAGAGCCTCTTGGCAGGCACCTACCAACTTTATGACAGCCTGGAGTTACCTGTTCACTGTTACTTTGATTTTGGATAGTTTACTTGTTTGAGTCAGGGTCTCACTGTGTAGCCTTGGCTGGCCTGAAACTCTGTAGACCAGGCTGACTCCAGACTCACAGAGATCCATCTGCCTCTGCCTCCTAAGTGCTGGCTTTTTTTTGGGGGTGTGGGGGGGTAGAGTTTCACTTACGTAGTCCAGGATGGGCTAGAACTGGCAGTCCTTCTGCCTCAGCCTTCTAAGTGCCAGGACCACAAGTGAGTCCATCACACCAAGCCTGCTTCCACTTTGTAGAGGGTCAGGGTAAGGTGCTGGTGGGCAACAGTAGGCTCATTCTCCTGGCCCTGACTCCTGCGCTTTCCTTCCCAGCGCATCACCGATGATGGCGTGGTGCAGATCTGCAGGGGCTGCCACAGGCTGCAGGCTTTGTGTCTCTCGGGGTGTAGCAATCTCACGGATGCTTCTCTCACGGCCCTGGGCCTGAACTGCCCCAGACTGCAGTGAGTATAACCCACTTTTGCTCTATGGTCTAGGAGGACTAGGCTACCAGAGGTTTGCTAGCACTTAGAGAGGGGTGGTGGAGTCAGCAGCTGTTGGGTGGGCTGGGGTAAGATGGCACCTGACCCATAACGGGAGGAAGGTGTGTAATGTGATGACTTTTAACATGTTTCTTGGTCTGTTTCATGCATATGCCCATAACTTGACTTACGCTGTTTGCTTTGACCATCAGAGTGGTCTAATGGTGAATAGTCTAGTGGTGGGTGTCTGCTACACCTATCACCAGCTGCTTGCCTGTCATCTTCCTGAATATTGGAAAAGGGTTGGTTACCAAGGCAGAGCGTTAGTGTCCACCGCTCCAAGCACTAACTGTTTATATGAAGGAGCCTGTGCCTGGACAGTAGCTACTCTCTGCAGGCCTGTGCATCTGCCTTAATTCAACACATCCATGTGAGTGGACACTCGCCTTCAGTAGAAACTGAGGCCTAGAGGAAAGTCAGTTTGTCCTGCATCTCATGATGGTTAAGGAGAGAAGCAAGAATCTGAACCTGTAGATTTCTATTTCATAACCAGCAGTGTTTTGTTTTGATTTGCTTTTTGAGACAGAGTTTCTCTGTGTAGCCCTGGCTGTCCTGGAACTCACTCTGCAGGCCAGGCTGGCCTCCAATTCACAAATTCACCTGCCTCCGCTTCTGGAGAGCGAGAATTATAGGTGTGAGCCACCACTGTCCAGCAAAGCCCGCAGTCTTAACCCAAACAACCATTTAAGAGGTGTTGGGAAAGTTTTATTTTTTACATTCCAGTAAAATTGTTCAATTATTTCTCTTCCCCAACCCTCCTCCTCCTCCTCCTCCTCCGCACTCACACACACACAATCATGGATCTTAAGGTGATTTTGTTTAGCAGAAGTCCATTTTAATTGTGTTTTTAAAAACTGTCAAGTAGGCTCCTGAGTCACTGTTCACATCCGTGAGGAGGCTCTGTTCCAGTGGGACCATCCTGGTGCTACTCACCTGTCCTGAGAGGCTATGTCTGCAAGACTCTGAAGCACACACTGAAAGAAGCTCAGTTTGTCCAAGAACAGAGCAGACTGGAGATTATGTCTCTGTTGTTAACTGTTTTTCCTTCCCTCGTCCTCTTCCCAGAATTTTGGAGGCTGCCCGATGCTCCCATTTGACTGATGCAGGCTTTACACTATTAGCTCGGGTAAGGCACTGTGTTTGAAACACGACCATGTTATAATTCACTCCCTAATTCAAAGTGACTTGGGTAGTTTGGGAAGCACAAAGAAACCAAATCCTACTTCAGAAGAGACAAATGTGAGGTAGGACAGAGCACCTTTGGTAGGCTTTTCATTTCTTTTTCAGCTGGTCAGGACTCTAGGGAGATCCCATAAGGTGTGTCCAACCTTTCAACATAACATTGTCACTTATAAAGTTCATGTTAAGAACTGTGCAATTGAGAAAAAATGTTGGGCCACATTCATAGCTCCCCTTGGGCACATGTGGACATACCCCCAGAATATTCTAGAAGGAGTTCAGGCCTCACTGTCCCTCTTTTCTCAGCGAGACACATCTTGAACAGAACCTCCTATCTAGTGGCAGGTGCCCTTCCTAGATGGACCCAACTTGGCCTCTGTTCAGCTCCCCCTGCCAGGGCCAAGCTCTGCCCTCCGTCTTGGGTACTGGCTATGGTACCCTGTCTGTGTCCTGTCCTTGCCTCCCACAGGACGAGTCTGTGGTGTAGGAAGGTGTGACAATCCTCTCTGGGTTGGGAGAATGAACCAACCCCTAGTAGTCATGACCATTGTTCAAAGTGAGTGTGGAGTCAAGAGGCACCACTCTGGATTATTGGTTTGGGATGACTGTAGAAGTAGGGCCCACTCCTCAGCGAAACAGGTCAACTACAGGGCCACTCTTCACATGGCCCATGTAGTAGAGTGTCTTGTGGCCTCTTTCAGAATTGCCATGACCTGGAGAAGATGGATCTTGAAGAATGTGTCCTGGTGAGTGGACTTCTGGCAGCCCCTTCAGCTGCTCCATCACTGCTGGGGGCCGGGCACAGAGGCAGCACAGGCTGCCATTACCCCAGCATGTGGTAGGGACTGGGCCCCCACTAGGCCGCTTGTAATGGGACCTGTATTTGGCTGTTTCAGAACTTGAGACAGACTAGAGCACAGACATGCAAGAGAGCACCATCCGTTTCCAAGCATAGCAGGATTCTCTTTCCTTTTACACATAGCCTGTGAGAGGGATGGACCTGCATATCAGGTCAGAGTAACTACAGAGACGGCTGTTCTGGGGAACTCCCTTGTCCACCTGCTTTTGTGTCCTGTCTCTAGGCTTCCTCAGGCACCAGAAGCAAAGCCAAACAAGTGTGCCTCCCCAGGAGTCGGCAGTTTGAGCCAGAGTGTGCTTGGATGAGGTTTTAGTTTTCTTTTGTACCCTCTGGTCCCCACGATGAGGAGAAGCCAAGATTAGGTATTCAGTCCTGGCATAGAAGCCACACTGACAACGTGTTTCTCTCCAGATTACTGACAGTACCCTCATCCAGCTCTCCATCCACTGTCCCAAGCTGCAAGCCCTGGTGAGTTTGACTTATTGGTGATGGTAATGACTTATGAATGTTCCCCCCCAGCAGGTCCACTTCCTGTACAGCCACTGTCACTGGTCTCAAAGATCTTGCTGGGCTGACTTGGCCTGTGAGGTCTCTGGATGTTGCTGCTTTAATTGTAGGAACTGAAGCTCATAGGGACCCACACCTCATCACTTCACTTCACCTCATTCATCCTGTCAGAAAAATTAAAGCTGGCATGTAAAGTGCAATCTCAGTGCAGTCCTGTTTTTATACAGGGGACTTTTGAGTAAAACTGAACTGTGACATCACCACATGTCAGGTGGAGCAAGGTGCACAGCTGTGATCTTAGCTCCTGGGAAGACAACACACAAGACTTAAGGTGTGAGCCCAGCTGGCAGGTAGAGACCACCTTGTTTCAAAGAACAAGGTTAAAAAACAAAACAAAACAAACAAACAAACAAAAACCCACTTACTCCAGAAACCAAAGAGCCCAAAGTAAAAACCACTAAGGATAACTAGCAGTCAGTTGGGCCTGGAGCTGCAGTGGAGACCACGTCAGATCTGAGAGTCTGAAGAGAAATGCTATAGGCCACAGATTCTCCCTGAGGGCTTCCCTGATCGGGACTGTTCTCACTGGAGAATATAGAAAACTCAGGCAACAGCAGCCTTTTCTCTCTGTTCTGAAACTTAAATCTTTGTGTAAGGGATGTGCTCCTGACTTCTTTAGAACTTGTAGATATCGCAGGACATTGAAATTTACAAGGCATAAGGCTCTCCCATGGGCCCAGTTTCTTCCCAAGAAGTCCACACCACCTCCAGCACAGACGCTCTGTCACAACCTGGCTGGGACTGTTAGCTTTCCTTATTGGATGAGAATACACACAAACCCATGGATGTTGTTTTCTTTTTCTTTTTTTTTTTTTTAAACTTTATTATTTATTTATTTATTTATTTATTTATTTATTTATTTATTTGCTTTGGTGTTTGCCTGGAACTGGAACCACAGACAGTTGTTAGCTGCCATATGGGTGCTGGGAATCGAACCTGGGTCCTCTGGAAGAGCAGACGGTGCTCTTAACTGCTGAGCCGTCTCTCCAGCCCCGGATGTTGTTTTCTGATGAGCCAACTCTGGCATCTTATGAAATGATGTATGGGATATGGCCAGCCTGTTGATACTGTGAATGGCATGTGCTTTTCTTTCAGCGTATCTGTTTTTATGTCTCTTAGAGGCAGGGATTTGAGTGTCAGTTTTACATAGTCTGATCTTTGAAACCACGTGTCTGTCTGTGTGGGAATGCACACAAGAGTGCAGTGAGCCAGAAGGGTCAGATCCCCTGCAGCTGGAGCCACAGGTGGTTGTGCGTTGCCCTGTGTGGGCTGCCTGCAAGAGCATACAAGCTTTTGACCACCCAGTCATCTCTCCAGCCAATGCCCTGGCCTTTTTTGCTTTTAATCCTCCCAGACCTGAGGCTTAGCCCATATCCTTGCCCCTGCTACACAAGCGTTCTGCCACCGTGCCACATCTTTTAGCCCTTGGATTTATTTGGAATCAGTTTGTATAGCCCAAGCTAGCCTTGAGTTCACCATCCCATCTTAGACTCCCTCACAATCATGCCTACTTAACTCCTCCTTCCCTTCAGCCATGCTAGGCAAGCACTCTTGCCACTGAACTGATCCTGAGCCCAAATCTCCACCTCTGAATGGGAAGATCTAGTCATTCATGTTTCCTGTGATAGTGACAGCTAGACCAAAGTCCTCTATTCACTGTCACTTTTAATTTTCTGTCTCTCTGCCCTTTTTGTGCTTCTTTTAAATATTCTTTTCTTTCTTTCTTTCTCCTTTTTTATTTTTTTGGTTTTTCAAGACAGGGTTTCTCTGTGTAACAGTCCTGGTTAGTTTCAAACTCACCAAGATCCACTTGCTTCTGCTTCCCAAGTGCTGGGATTAAACATGTGCACCACCACTGCCCAGCCTTGCCAAAAGTTCTTAATTTTTCCATACCACTGAAATTTCAATTTAGTGGATGGCCTTAAAGCAGAGTGGAGGACCCAAAACAAGAGAATCGTCATTCTTGGCAAGTGAGAACAGGGTGAAGTAGATGAAGAACAAGATGGGAAGCCTGGGGCCTGCGGCAGCCGGAACAGATGTGATAATCACAATTAGAACTGAGATGGTTAAAAGTTCCAAAGTTGGTAAAATGGTCCTGTTGCAGGTTCAAGCTGATCAAACGTTGGACAGACCAACGTTCACCACTGTTACTAACACATGTGGGGAACAAACCACAAATACCAGTAACCCATACTAGAGTTTACTTAATGGGATTCTGACATGGATGCCCATAGAAGCCCATACAGGAAGGGAGGTAGAAGAAGAGAGGAAGCAACACAGGGTCTTGGCTTATAAGGGTTCGGGTACTGTGCGGAGTTTACATGGCTATTACAATAATATTCACTTGCAATATAGTATATAAAGGATTAATATTTATTGAGGGATATATTACATTCACGATACAAATTGAACTTTAGGATGATTCTTGGAGAGAATGGTCCCACTGAGTTGCTGATCCACTCCCCAGAACACAGGAATTAAACAGGGGCCAAACTCGGTGTTTCCCGGGTCCCAATTGAATCTAGCCACACACCGTTGGGGTCTGAACTCAGGAGTTATATGTCTGGGCTTTCCTAAATAATGCCTGAATCCCACTACATCTCTCCCCTTTGCCTAACTAAGAAAGTTCTAAACTAAGTATAAGACAATATACAATAGGAATCATTATAAGGTAATGTCTGGGGGAGGGAAAGGCAATAACATAACCAAGGTTAACTACAACTGACAAACAACAAATATAAGGTATATCTTAAATGTTTAGAATATTGGTAAGTGGCAATGTGCACGGATTACTTCAAGGCTGTTTATCTTGAATAGTAAGAATCCAATACCTGAGTGCTCTTTGCCAAAGTATGAGATGGTAGTAACTTTATCTAGTCTTGGACTCCATCAAGACCTGAGAGGGAAAATATATAACCTGAAGGTTGCAAGCACAAGAGAGTAGCTTCCAAGATTTAGGAGAGGACAGTAACAGTCAGCTACCTGAACTTTTCTGCGTAGTTGGAGCATCCACCATTCTGGCTACAAGCCTATGATACCTGACATATCTCTTCAGATGCAGGGCATTTTTGGAGAAACTGACTTACCCTGTCCAGGCAGGTTTCTGCAGTCTCTTTCATCCTGCTCATCCTGATTGGACAGTGTACATACTGACAGCAGTTGAGGTAAGGGCAGTTCTTTGCCCAATAGGCCATTGTCTGCAAAGGAAGACAAACTCCTAGTGGAGTGTCCCTGATGCTTAACACTATCTCGGGAAAGGAACAGTGATGCTAGAAGTTGTGTCTCATGGCCGAATTCTGAATAACAAAACGTTAAATGCCATATTCTCCAGGCCTATGAAGTAGTTAAGACTCCTATCCATTTGATATATTGTAGTGTGTATCTGGGAAACCTAAACAACATGACTATTATATGGCAAACCTAAGTAACTGTGATCTGCAGTTCTTATCATCCTAAAGACTGAAGCTTACATTGTAAAATAGGCAATCTATAAATGGGTGTACAGTTTCTGAATAATGACTTCAAGTATGACAATCATATAAACATTAACCAAAGGTGCAAGTATCATACAAAATGACAATATCCTAATATATAATTATGTTAGTCATAATATAGACATAAGATGTCTTGTCATTTTGTATGATATTTATATTTATACTAGTCATTATACAAAATATCTAAACAGAGGTATGCAAAACATGTATATATTATGACTAACATAATTATATATTATGACTAGTATGATTAAACAGATAGAAATTGTACAGTGGAGATGACAATAATATGCTTAATATGCATTAATGTGCAAAATATTTTAAACAGGTAGAAGCATATGCAAAATATGGCAATTATAGATTCAATTTTGTATCAATATACAAATTAGACATATAAAACAATTTTAGATTTAAATTTGTATTAATATACAAATTATCTCAAACATATAAAATAATTTCACAATTGTATCAATATACAAGCACCTATACCCATGCAAATTGTCTTTGGCTCATAATTGGCTAATAATTGTTTACAGGTAGATATAATAATCTACCTACGCCTATCCTATCTATTCCCCCTTCTCTTCTTTAAAAGGGATTCCTGGGTCTATATTATTGTTCTACCCTCAACCCAAATTTAACATATAACCACCCTATCAGATTGATAATCATCCATAACCCTCAGAGGGCAAAATTTATAAGGAGAGGAACATAGTTTTTCATAAGGTTGCTTCTTGCTGACTTGTGAGTGTTGGCATCTCTGTAGGATCCTGTAAAAGCTAAGACAGTGGTTAGGTCTTAATAGACTGTCTATAAATATTTATAACCATTCTCAGAGTACTGGGTAAGTCTATCTGGAATTCTTGTTAAAGATGTGACATGAACGATAATCATAGAAAGCTATCTTGCAACTGTCCTGAATAGTCTATATTTCAAAAGCAATCGTTGAGTGGTGTACACCAGGGTTTTTGTTTTTTTTACTGACCAGGTAGAATCATTGTGGTGGGGCCCCATCTTCTTTCTGGATGCTTTGGAGGTTGTTGGTAGGAGAAATTGTTGTTTACAGTGGAAAACCTAAACATCATTAATATCAAATGAAGAATTTATGTCTTCAGGAGAAAATTATATGCAGAGGTTTTGAGGTTAAGAAGGAGGAAATACACAAAGAAATAGGATTAGAGATAAAAATACAATAATATTGGTCCCTATATATTCTGGCTGTCTTCTGTCCCATACCAGGTGGCTTTTCTGATATGAGATAGAATCTCTCACTTACTTTACCAATGTGCTTGGGTTTAGAGAAGGAGAAAACCACTTACTCCAACTCAAAAGCCAGCTTTATTTATAATCAAATCAGGACCACATTTTTTTTTTTTTTTTAAGAGAGACAGATTTAAAGCAGTGAGAATTGAGAATTTATCCAGTATTGCATATTGGTACCAAATGTCCTTATATTCCTTTGCTTGTAATCCTTTCATAATTGATCTCTCTTCAGTTTTAGGCGTCTAAGTGTCCTGCATCCTTTTAATTTCTTGAAGATGGTTGTATCTGTTCCTCTGTAAAGACAAACATGAAACCCTGTTCAAGCCTTATTAAGTGAATTTTCCTTACCATGTATCCAATTGTCATATAGATGAGTGAGCCATTACTTCTCCTCTTCAAGAGGTGCCTCCTTTTTGAATTAGATCTTTATCAATTTCGTTGGTACCCATATTTTTTTCTTCTCCTGTAAAAACAAAAGCAAAACCCCTTCTCCACCGAAGCACATATTCTGGCTTCCATTATGAGGTCAGCACATCCTTGAAGTAGATAGTTTTATCTCAGAAGTATTTTCTGTTACCCAATGTCTCTCTGCAGCTGTTGTTTCTTTCTCATCAGCCTTAAGAAAATTCAAGGTTAGTAAAGCATTATGCAATCTCTCCCTGGATTTTTTCATTTCTTCTTTCTGTTTATGAAGCATCTCTTTTAAGGTGCAATGAGGTCTCTCTACAACTCCTTGTTCTGTAGGACTGTGCGGTATCCCTGTAATGTGCTTTATATTATGATACCCAAAAATCTGCTTCATTTTCTGGGAAACAAATGCTGGAGCACTGGCAGTCTTAATTTGAGCAGGAATTCCCATTATGGCCATGACTACCAAAAGGTGTGTAATTACAGCAGCAACTTTTTTAGAACTCAGGGCAGTTGCCATTGCATTCCTGAGTAAGTGCTGATGGTATGATGTACATATTTCATCTTTCCAAATTGTGCAAAGTGAAACATATTCATCTGCCAGATCTCGTTTCTCTGTGTACTTTTAGGATTACTTCCAGCAGGTAAAGATAGTTGGTTATCGAAGGAACATGGAATTCTGTAGAATTTCCTTGGCCTAATGCCAAGTGATGGGATTTTTTTTTTTAATTCTTTGCTATTAACATGTCTCTTATGAAATTCTGAGGCCTCCAGTATGTTTCCTATTAATAACTGATTAATTTCTTCATTACATTGTGCTAGGGGACCAGAAAGACCCATGTGGGATCTGATATATATATATATATATATATATATATATTCAACCCTAACCCTAACCCATAATATATGATGAGTTCTATTTCTAATGATGTCCTGTAGTTATATAAACAATGAGGATAATTCTGTTTCATCAGGAATGAAATCTACAGTTTCAATATATAAAACAACTCTTTTCATATACTGAGAGTCAGTTACTATGTTAAGAGGTTCTGTAAAGTCCATTAATACCATAATAATAGTGTATAGCTCTGACTTCTGAACAGAATTATAAGGCCTTTGAGCCACTTAAATTACCTGATTTGTAACCAACTATTCCTGATTTGTTTGCATCAGTATAAAATGTAGGTGCTCCAGAAATAGGTTTAACCTGTACCACACAATGAAGATCCAGTTAGTTACCTTTATATATTGAATTATTTTGCTCCAGGGGATATTTGTTATTAATCTCTCCCAAAAATTACTATGGGCTTTTGCCAAGGTTTGCTGTCTGCCCATAATTGATCAATTTCTTCATTAGTTAAAGGTACAACAGTTTCTGCTGGGTCCTTTCCTGTCAACTGTCAAAATCTTAATTTTTCTTTAAAAATCAAATCAGAAATATTTTCCATGTATGTTTTCAACTTTTAACTCGGCCTATGTGGCAGAAATATCCATTATAATATAGTATTTTCTCTTTGCATTATAACTCCTGGAGGAGAATGCTTAGAGGGTAAAATAACCAGAATGCTATCAAGGTCTGGATCCACATGATTTATATGTGCATTTCTTTACCACGAAAGCTAATTCTCTCTCAGCTTCATCAAAAAATTCTCTGGGACTATTTAAGTTCTTATCACCATCTAAGGTTTTGAATAAATTATTTCATAGTTTTTATTACTAATAATGGCTCATATATGAGAAATATCTCCTAGCAATTTTTAAAAATTAAGAGTCTTCAATTTGCCTCTCCTGAATTACACCTTTTGAGGTCTAATTTTCTGTAGGCCTATTTTATATCCTAAATAATTGATAGAATCTCTTCTTTGTATCTTTTGGGGGCAATTTGTAGTCCTTAATCAGGCAAAATTTTCTTCATTTCTTCAAATGTTCTTTCTAACGTATCTATGTTTGGATCTGCCAACAAGATGTCATCCATATAATGGTAAATGATAGATTATAGGAACTGTTTGCATATCACTTCTACTGGCTGTTGTACAAAATTTTGGCATAAGGTGGGACTATTCAAAATTCCTTGTGGGAGAACTCTCCATTGATATCTCTTTACTGGATGTTAATTATTAAATGTGGTCACTCTGAAGGCAAATTTTTCTTTGTCCTATTCTTGTAGAGGCTTAGTAAAGAAGCAGTCCTTCAAATCAATAATCATAATATGCCATCGCTTAGGTAACAAGGAAGGCAGGGGAATACCAGATTGTAGAGAGCTCATTGGTTGAATCACCTTATTTATTGCTTTTAGATCTGTCACCATTCTCCACTTCCCAAATTTCTTTTTGACAACAAGTACAGGAGAATTCCATAGACTGGTTGATTCTTCAATATACTGAGTGTGTAATTGCTCCTGTACCAGCTGTTCCAGAGCCTGTAGTTTCTCCTTCATTAAGGGCCATTGCTGAACCCAAATAGGCTTTTCTGTCAACCATTTTAAAGGTAGCACTGTGTCTTTATGGTTTCAGCAGCTATTGTGCTATGTTTTTACATGACCTGAATGGCTGGTGACTGGTTTTTTAAAAAGTATTTTATTTATTTTATGTGAATTGGTGTTTTGCCTGAATGTATAACTGTGTAAGGGTGTCAGATCTTGGAATTACAGACAGTTCTTAGTTAGCTGCCATGTGGATGCTGGGAATCGAACTCAGGTCCTTCAGAAGAATAGTCAGTGTTCTTAACTGCTGAGCCATTTCTCCAACCCCAACTGTTTTGTTTTTGTTTTTTTTTTTTTTTTTAAAAAAATAATAC
>PVIH01020561.1:0-12876 GCA_004025045.1 Sigmodon hispidus
ACTATTATTGGCCTTTTGTTAAGGTTTATTGTTTGTCTATAATTGATTAATTTTTTTATTGGTCAAAGGTATAGCAATTTTTGTTGGATTTTTTTAGTTAATTGTTGAAGTTTGAATTTTTTGAAAAATTAAATTTGAAATTTTTTTAATGCATGCTTTTAATTTTTTATTTGGCTTATGTGGCAGAGATATTTATTCTAATATAATATTTTTTGTATTATGACTTCTGTAGGGATATATATAGAAGGTAAAATAATTAGGATGTAGTCAAGGTTTGGATTAATATGGTTTATATGTTTTTTTAAATTTTTTTTAATTAATGTTAATTTTTTTGGCTTTAGTAGAGAATTTTTTGGAACTGTTTAGATCTTTATTTTTATTTAAGGTTTTAAACAAATGAACTAGTTTATAGTTTTTTATATTAATAACTGGTTGTATGTGGGTGATATTTTTTAGTAGTTTTTGAAAATTATTAAGTGTTTTTAATTTGTCTTTTTTAAGTTGTACTTTTTGAGGTTTAATTGTTTGTAAGCCTATTTTATATTTTGAATAATTGATAGAATTTTTTGTATCTTTTTGGGGCAATGTGAAGTTTTTAATCAGGCAACACTTTTTTTGATTTTTTTAAATAGTATTTTTAATGTGTTTATGTCTGGGTCTGTTAACAATATATCATTTATTGTGGGAATTGTTTGTGTATTATTTTTAGTGGCTGTTGGACAAAATATTGACATAGTGTGGGATTATTTAGTATTTTTTGTGGAAGGACTCTCTATTGGTATCTTTTTATCGGGTGTGTATTGTTGAAAGTAGGTAGAGTGAAAGAAACTTTTTTTATTTTGTTTTTATAGAGGTACGGTAAAAAAACAGTTTTTTAGATTAATAACTTTAATAGGTCTTCTTTTAGGTTGCAAAAAGTAAGGGTATATCAGACTGTAAGGTGTCTATGGGCTAAATCACTTTATTAATTGTCTTTAAATTTGTTATTATTTTTTATTTTTTAGATTTTTTTGACCACAAATATGGGGGCATTTTATGAACTGGTTGATTTTTTAATATGTTGAGCTTGTAACTGTTTTTGTATTAATTGTTTTAGGGCTAGTAATTTTTTTTTTGTTAATGGCCATTGTTGGATTTAAATAGGCTTGACTGTCAACTATTTTAAGGGCAGGGCTGTGAGTGTCTTTGGGGTACTTGTAGCTTTTAGATTGTGTTGTTGTGCATCTTGAATAACTGGTGGCTGTTTTGTATAACCTTTTGAGGTATTGTTTTTAGGGTCATCATTGGGTCTTTGGTTGATATGTAAGCTTGGAGGGATTTTAATTTGGGTGTTTTATTGTTGTAGAATATTATTGCCCCATAAGTTTATTGTTATGTTGGCCATGAATGGCTTTAATCTTTTTTTGCCTTTTTGTTCTTATGTATTTAAGTTATTTTATATTTTGTTTTATTTGAGACAATGTCTCAATATCTAAAAAATGAATATTTATTTTTTTGAGAGGCCGTCTGGGGTGTCATGATTGTGGAGTTATGATTGAAACATTAGATCTCATGTCAATTAAGTCTTATGTAAAAATATTGTCTATTTTTATTTTTAATTTTGGTCTTTGTTTATTTATGGAGGTCTGTTAAAATACGTGTTTTATCAGTTTATTGGATATCGTCAATTTTTTTCTAAGGGCAATCTATTGTCTATGGCTATATGGTTTATTGTTCTAGGCTTGGGATTTGTTATTTGTCTTGAGAAGGCTGTTTTTTATTGTGACTGGATATTACTGGAATTTTTTTGACTTTGAGGCTTGTTTTTTTGGGGCTTCCCAGGGGAAGCCCTGAGTTATGTTTTTTGATGCTAAAAGGTTGTTGTCTTTGTCTCTTATGGATTTATATTTATTTGTTTAATGTTTGTCTTTTTATATAGCCCAGAAGGTAGTGGCCTTTTGTTTGAATCACTCTTGGGATTGGGAGAATTTTATATATGTCTTCTCTATAACTTTTTTTATATGGCCTGGCTTATTACAATTGAAACAAATGATGTTTTGATTTTTTATCTTAATATTAGCAATGGCTTATCTTACTTAATTTTTTTATCAGTATGTAGAGATTTGGCATTAATTATAAGTTGAATTTATTTTTTTACAGGTGCACTTTTGATCTTTAATGGCATGAATAATTTTTATATGTCATATTAGCATGACCAAAGGCCAAAGAGAGTATCAGTTGTGTCTGAACTCTTGAATCTGACACTGTTCTATTTATAGCTTCAGTCAACTGCTGTAAAAAGTTTGAATGAGGCTTTTTTGGACCTTGTTTAACTTGAGTGTATGACTCAATTTTTTGTTTTGGGTTTAAAACTTTTTTTAAACATTTAAGGTAGCAGTACAGCACAGCAACAATGAATGGTCATCATAAGTAGCTTGAATTGATATATCAGCAAACTGGCCTTTTTTAATGATTTGTTTTTTGGAGATGATAACATTTTCAGTTTGATTTTGAGATTTTAAAGCTCTAGCCTCTTCCCTAAACTAATTTTTTTATTGTAAGCTTTGACTAGTGTTTAACATTGCTGTGGCCAAATTTTTTTAGTCATTAGGAATTATCTGATTTTGTGTCGACTACGAATTTATGAATTTTTTATAAAAGACAACTGTATACCATTTGTCACAATGGGTTTTTAATTGTTTTTAGATCTTGTAAGTGGATAGGTTTATAATTATATTTTATGTTGTCTGATGCCTTTCTACATGATTTTTTTGTTTTCTATTCAACTGGGAATAATGTTGGAGGAGTAGGGGGTACTCTCCTCATTGTAACTACCTTAGGTAGAACATTTTTTTATTGTAATATCTTTTAAGAGGAGGCTCTGAGTTGTCTTGAGCAGATGTTTTCTCAGAATCTTTTTTTTATTATCACTATATGACTGTCATAATCTTGTAATTAGAGTTATTGGACTTTTTTAGTGTTTTAAGCTTTTGCATAGATGATCTTTTTAACAATTTTATAGAGTGGAAAATTTTTTTAGTCTCTATATTTATATGTTTTATTATTTTTTGAACTTTTTTGAATATGTTTTGTTGGTTTTTAAATTTTTTTATTAATATAAACTCTATTTTTTTTTAAATCAACATAGACCTCTCCTCTATGGAGGAAGCGAGCTTTTTAATTGTCTTAAAATATTTATCCATGTCACACATTTTAGCAAGTAAAGCTGTCTTAGAATCTTTATGTATCTCACACACCCTATTTAGTATGCTATTGAGTTTATCTCTATTTTGGGATTTTTTTTAAAATAGGTAGGTATAAAGTATATTATCACACAAAAAAAGTAAAAGAACTCCTGATTTGAGATAGCCTCCAAATGTATAATCTTGAAAATAATTTTTTATCACCATTGTGGAAAAGTGAGTAAAATTTGGAACAGTTATTTCATCACACATTATGAAAGAAAAAAAAAGCGATTACCTTACTCAGATGTAATGAGGACTTATGGCCAGCAGGTGTCTCAGTTGTGTTCAGCAGCAGCAGTGGCACCCAGAACAAAATGGCGATTTCAATTTCCCTGGCTCAGCCTTTGCCTCCTTTAGCAAATTCTACCAGCGTGTGCCACCACAACTGGCTGCAGCAGCCAGCGTACAGACGCCTGGTATCTCAGATTCCCACTCACCCATTGTTCTCACTAGCACTGGCCAGGAGCAAGATCTGAAGCTGAGATAGCTTTTGCCCTGCAGCTTGGAGACTTGGCCGGGTTTTGTGAAAACAGCCCCATGTTGGGTGACAGATGTAATGGAATTTAATTTTTTGTTATGTTTATATTAAGGTAATATTTATTATTTTAAAGTTATTTATAGTATAGGGAGTATTTGGAGGGGAAAAGAGAGAAACAGCACACAGGAGAGGTTAAAACTGTGGGGGGTTTTTTAACCATGCCACAGTTTAAAAAAGGGCTGGGCTCTTTTTTTTTTGCAGTAGGAGGGTGGGGTGGTGGGGTTTTTTTTAGTTGATTACACCCTGTCTGGCTGTAGCTTTTTATGTCATTAGAGTTTATCTGTGTAGCTTTTGTTTTCTCACTACAAAATATAATAAAGGCGATTTACAAAAAGCCCAGAGGCAACATCAAACTAAATGGAGAAAAAGTCAAAGCAATCCCACTAAAATCAGGAACTAGACAAAGATTTCCACTCTCTCCTAATCTATTCAATATACTTCTTGAAGTTTTAGCTGAAGCAATAAGAGAACAAAAGGAGATTAGGGGATACAAATTGGAAAAGATGCCATGAAACTATCTCTATTTGCAGATGATATGATTGTATACATAAATGACCTACAAAATTCCAGCAGGGAACTTCTACAGATGATAAACACATGAAGTTATATAGCAAGATACAAGATTAACTCAAAGAAATCAGTAACCCTCCTATACACTAAATAATAAAGGGTTGAAAAAGAAATAAGGGTTATTGGATCCCACTCTCCCTAGAGGAACACCTGACTCAGTCTTGAGGTTGGGGGGAGAAAGCTGTAATTGCCAGGAGTGGAGGCTGAACTAAGCAATATTGGGACAGTGGGACCTTGGGACCCCCTGCCGCCTGGCCTGGGGGAGGGGGATGGGGTGTTGTGGAGAAGAGAGAATAACCTGATGAGGGCATGGGAGAGGGAAGGGACCTTGAATAAGGATATACAAGGATAGAAAGTGTGACTTCTTTGTTCATAATAATAAAATAAAAGATAAAAAAGAAATAAGGGAAACATCACCTTTTATAATAGATCCAAGTAGCTTTAAATACCTTGGTATATTTACAACCAAAGAAGTATCAGATCTGTTTGACAAAAACTTTAAATCTCTGAAGAAAGAAATTGAAGAGACTATAACAAAATGGAAAAATCTCCCATGTTCCTGGATAGGTAGGATCAACATAGTTGAAATGGCAATTTTACCAAAAACAGTCTACAGATTTAATGTGATTCCCATCAAACTCAAAACAAATTTTTACAGACCTTCAACAAACAATAATCTTTTCTATTAGGATAATAGAAAAGCCAGGATTGCCAAAACAATTTTGCTCAACAAAAGAAATTCAGTAGGAATCATCATCCTCGACTTCAAATTATACTATAGAGCTACCATAATAAAAACAGCTTGATACTGGCATAAAAACAGACTTGTGGATCAATGGAATCACACTGAAGATCCTAAAATTCACTCGCATACCTATGAACACCTGATTTTTGAAAAAGAGGCCAAAGATATTCAATGAAAAAAAGTATTTTCAGCAAATGGTGTTGGCATAGCTGGATGGCAGTGTGTAGAAAAATGCAAATATATCCAAACCTACCACCTTTCATGAAACTCAAATTCAAGTGGATCAAAGACCTCAACATAAACCCAGCCACACCGAATTTGATAGAAAAGGAAGTGGGAAATATCCTCCATCGCATTAGCACAAGTGACTACTTCCTACATATAACAAAAGTAGCACAGATACTAAGACCAATAATCAATAAGTGGGACCTCCTGTCATTGAAAAGTTTCTGTAAGGCCAAGGACACAGTCAATAGGACAAAACAACAGCCTACAGAATGGGAAAAGATTTTCATGAACCCTACAAGTGAAAAAGGATTGACCTCTAAAATATATAGAGAACTCAAGAAACTAGAGCCCAAAACCCTTAATAGCCCAATTAAAATTGTGGTTCAGAACTAAAAAGAAAATTCTCAGTGGAAGAATTAAAAATGGCTGAAAGGCACTTGAAAAAGTTCTCAACATCTTTAGCTATCAGAGAAATACAAATCAAAACAATTTTGGGATACCACCTTACACTTTTGAGAATGGCTAAGATTAAAAGCACAGGTGACAGCCTATGCTGGCAAGGTTGCAGAGCAAAAGGAACACTCACTCCTCCATTGTTGGTGGGAGTGTAAGCTTGTTCAACCACTCTGGAATGCAGTATGGCAGTTTCTCAGAAAACTGGGAATCAATCTCCCCAAGGATCCACCAAAACCACTACTGGGCATATACCCTAAAGATGCACATTCAGACTCCAAAGGCATTAGCTCGCCTATGTTCACAGCAGCATTTTACAATAGCAAGAACCTGGAAACAACCTAGATGCTGTTCAAATGAAGAATGAATAAACAAACTGTGGTACATCTACACAATGGCATACTACTCAGCAATAAGAAAAAAATGATATCCTAAAATTTTCAGGCAAATAGATGGATTTGGAGAATATCCTCTGAGCAAGATCTCACAAACCCAGAAAGCTAAACAGATGCCATTGATTCTATACAAGAGCTCAAGACTAGAACATAGCTAAATGACACAGTCTGCATTGATGGCTTCTGACAAGTGTGTGGGTGAGGAAAGACTTGTTTTCTTTGAGGGTCTTGCCACAGACAGTTTAATTATGCTCCAATAAGTAAATGAGCAGCATGAATAGGCATTTTTTTTAAATGGGGAGATCATAAGAGTGGGTATGAATCTGAGAGGACTGATAACTGAGTTTGATGGGGTGCATGATATAAAATCACCAAATAATAAATATATAAATACTAAATAAATAAATAAAATTTAAAAAGAAAAATAAAGTAAAGCTAAAATTATAGGCTAGGATCAACTACTTTTTAAAGAAATAACTATAAATTTAGCATCTTCCAAATTTTACTTCCTTTCAGTCTACATTTCATTAGATAGTTATGTCTTTGGCCTTCGCTGTTTGATTAACCATGGTGACCCTGAGAAGTTTCCTCTTCTAAGAACTCAGTTCATAATGTTACTTTCTTACAAGTATAATTATTTTCCATCTTTTACACAGAATATTTACTATCTCTTTTCTATGTTGACCTAGGCAAACATACTGTGTTACATTTGCCTACTGTACCCAATAAAATAGTGTGCTGTTCTGCAGCACAGAAGAATGGGCTATCCTATAAAGTCAATGGTTAGGATGGAAGTTGCAGGCTGAACCATCCTTATCTAAGTGTACTTTACCATGATCATACAAAAAAAAAAACACATGGGTACAATTATAAGAAGGACTTCCTTTGCTAAATAATACATGAGTGACTGTATTTTTTAATGTGATTACATCTTTTTATATCTATGTTTATTCCTCTGTCTCTCTGTCTCTCTGTCTCTCTCTGTCTCTCTCTCTCTCTCTCTCTCTGTGTGTGTGTGTGTGTGTGTGTGTGTCTGTCTGTCTGTCTGTCTGTCTATTGGCATGGCATATGTGTAAAACTCATCCCACCACGTGTTTCTAGAATTACTCTGATCCCTCAGGCTTTGTGACACACACTTTTACCCACTGAGCCTTCTAGCCACTCCTAATGTAACTGCAGCTAACACATCAAGCAACATAGAACTCAGTTATTGTTGCTAATATTCCAGACTATTTGATCTGCTTTTTTAAATTGTATATAAAAAATCTTTAATTTTTTTCCAAACTTGAAAAAATTATTCATGGGTCCAGACATTCTGTGTTTCTTGTGACCTATTTGAATTAAAATTTTCTCCTAATGACCTTACATTTGCATTTTCAATAAAAACTTCACTCTAGACAGAATAACTTTTGAAAGTACCAGAAATTGAATGGTAGATAATCTACTCTTCCAATTTGCAATCTCTGCTTCTGTATTTGGAATTTCAGAACCAGAAAACACCATTGGTTCTATTGTAAGGAACAACACACAGAAAAGTAGAGTTATGCTGATTGTGTTGAAAAAAAAATCTGTAAAAACAAATTCTTAAGGAATGAGTTTAAAAAATATTTATTCATACTATACTACTTTTAGATCTATACACATAGTACTCTAACTGAGCATACTGTAAAAATCCATGCACATCATGTTTACTATAGTACTACTCAAAGTATTCAGGAACATAATGAGCCTAAGTACCCACCTAAAGTCTATACATATACACACATACATATAGATAAACATAAAATGGATGAAATTATATTCTTTATTGATTAAAGATTAATGTAACCTTGCATCATTGTACTAAGTGCAATAAGCCAAAGTGAAAGACAGCAGTAGTCCAGGTTTTCTCTGATTTATGTATCACAGAGTTTTTATAGATAAATAACACAATTTTCATGTATGACATGAAACAGGAGTAAGCCTAGAAGAAGAAAAAATTTTCTACTACTGTAATAACTTCCTAAAATATACACATACAAAAATAGTTTAAAATTGAATTACTCTAAGACAGAGTAGTGATGCTCCTTCTAGACACAACAGGAATACAAACAAAAGACGTAGAGCCAGAAGTAGATTTCCTTTGGTACACACCTGGAAGCTTTATTATCATGCTGAAAGATTCTGTACTCATTTCTGGAGATGTAGTATTAAACAAACTCCTAAAATCTAATCTTTATATTCATAGATTATGTCAACTCCCAATCTACATCAAAGAAGCTTCTTTTTGCAGTAGATCATAATTAACACTAAGATTCAGAGCCCATTAAGTGCAGGAAACAAGAGACCGCAGAATGTTCAGATCTAAACAGGCCATCCATAGCATAGCCCTTACCCCCAAGTCACAGGAATCATTTTAGAAGAAGGTAAAAAAATAAGAACTAGAAATGGTCAATGACAAAAGGAAACAGTGTTTTCTACATACAGGAAGTTTCAAATGTGAATTCACACCACTTGAGATATCATTCATAAGACCTGCACAAGCTCAAGCTAGATGAAATCTCAGTATGGACATGGGGAGATGAGCATAAAATCACATGACTAGCTAAGAAGGTATGGGTGATTGATTGCTGTTTGAAAAGAGAGTTCATTTATTGTGCAGTTCTCAGCCCTCGGTAGATTGACCATGCTCCAGTGAAGGCAACATATCCAATGACATATGAACAGCACCAATTTTCTTTGATGAATGTAATTTAAAGAAAGGAGAAAGAGAACACAAATTGTTCAAGAAAAGAACAAACACTGTATCTGGGAAGCATGAGTACTTGAATATGATTAAAACACGTTGTACAAAATACTCACAGAAACTATAAAACAGAAAATAATACATCTAAAATACACACATGCATTTTTATACTGCTTTAAATTTCTATATCATATTGATATTATTAGACATTTTAGTTCAGTTGCCATTTAGTGGATTTTCAGTTTCTTGTGTCCAAGAACAAGGAATTTGGCAAAGACATATAGATAGTAAGACAAACAGATTCTGTTTATTACCAATACATTTCTAAGAAAAGAAGTAAAGTGAGCCAGATCTGGGAAGAAGGTAACATACTCAAAGGTAAATATGAAGGATAAGGGCATTTATGGGTCATTTGCATTGCACAGGTTTACTCAAGCATTTCTGTAACACGTAGGAAGGCTGGAGGTGTCCAGTATTTCTTTCTGCCAACTAGTCTGTTTCATATGATAATCTTGTAGTAGTTCAGACATTGACCTCCACCTTCAGAATCTTTAATAAATCTATGAGAAAGAAGGTGAGGAAAACTATAATGATTTTAAAACACGACTTTATTGGTTAATTTGTCTTCCATTACCCAAACAAGTAAAAGCGTCTTCTAGCTTGCTCATTTGAACGAATCTTTTTACCTGGGAGAATTCTGGTAACTGAGATCACGTTATTCTTTGAAAACTGTATGGGCCCTGGGACAACAATTCCAATTGTGATGTAGATAATGATATGTAAAAAGCCTTGATTAAGATCACAAATCTAACACATAATAGCTCTTCAGTGTTAAACCAGCTATTAATTATTTTCTGAAAACAATGGTGTTTATAGTTACAAGATCTCAGTTTCGAAAGTCCCATGCCTCAATTATATCTTAGCTGAACAACATTGATCTAAATCTAGTGATCTTTTCCTTCCTCTGTCACTGAATAAAAAAAAAGGATATTAATGCTCTACTATGGATTTTGTGAAGAGATGACAAATGAATATTTGTGAAGTGCCTATTTCAACATATAAATACTATCTTTATAATAAATGTTATTTCTATGTTAATGTTGGTATTTTCTTTTCTATATATGATATAATCAGGTAAGACAAGTATATATATATCATTATTAATTAAAGATAATTCAATAAAATAATTTTCTATACTAAAAAATAATAAACAAAAAATTATCTAGGATTCTTGTAACACATTGACATTGTGGCATGTATGGCCTTAGGTGGTCTCTTGGAGTAATTGGATAAGTTGTGGCCAGTTTCTATAGTCAGTAAATAGAGGCATATGATGATATTCTTCCTCATTTCAACCTTGTCAAAAGCATGCCAATTTACTCTATTCTTGGACACTTGTTTGGAAATATGTAATGCTATACATTAGGCTTTTAAACATAGCTGTTTGAAGAGGTAAATACTTTTTCTTTTCCACCCAAGTTTATAATACCTATATTTCAGTCTTCCTAATGTTACAAACATTAAAGACCATTTTAAATATTATATGATGTTTATTTTTGTGTTTGTGAATGTCTGAGTAAATATATACTATTTGAATGACCATGCCTGTGGAGGCCAGAAGAGGGCAAGGAGGACTCTAGGAGATGGATTGAGAGTGAGCAATCAGATACGTATTTTGGGAACAGAACTCAGGTCCTCTGGAAGAGCAGCAAGCACTCTTAGCTACTGAGCCATCTCTTCAGCCTCAGAAAATGTGCTTTAAACTTTTTCTGAACACAGAGATATTTGCTGACTACATTACTTTTCAGTATTCCAGAGGTCAGTCAAGAAAGTACCCACAAACAAAGACAACTGTAAAATCATGAATGAACCAACTTGGATACAAACCACAAGGATGATAAATGCCCATGTCCTCTACCTACACTAGATGCTCTTGATGAGAAACTATACTCAAACCTAAGTTACAAATACCCAGAAACTGTTGAGTGTGATTGTTTTAAACTCTTAAAACCTTTAGATTATTTGTTACAGAAAGTAGGCAGGAAAAACAACTAGAAAACTAGAAGAGGAAGAGAGGTATGCAGTAACAAGATTATAAAATTATTAAACTTTAGGTAACACTAGAGAAAAATCAAAAGGTCATGGTTTCTACATATCCTATTAGAATTATATTATAAAATGGCTAGCTCTATTATCTATATGGAGCATATTTTGATTTGAAACTATAATTTCACATGGATGGAATCAACTTAATCTACTAGAAAGACTTTGATTTTTAATATAATTTGTTAAAATTTATTAGAGACAGAAACACTTACGTGTATAATAAGAAATTTTAGGAGAAAAGGGGATGGAGGCATGTGAAGGGATGGAGTGGAGCACTTTTTTCAGAAAACACAGGAACCAAGACAGAGAGCAACTTTGGGGTCGGGGTCTCTGACTAAGCTATCAGGATCTAGTTTTTTGACATCATAGGCAGAAAATTTTTGAGTGGCAGTCAAGTCCCAGTAAACTCTCATGAAAAAGGGTTCAGCCAAGGAGAAAGAAAACAAGATACAGAGTATCAAATATTGGGACAATGGAGCATAGGGGTATGACCATGGGGATAACAACAGAGGAAAAACAATTTTACAACATTTATTGAGATGACAATTTAATTACAACATTTTTTCTTCCCTTTTTATCCTCTCAATATTCCTAAGTATCCCTTTCCACTCTCTTTCAAATCCATAGCCTCTTATTTCACTAATTGTGATTTCATGCATATATGTATAGTCCTAAATACAACCTATTCTGTCTGTATATTGCTACCTGTATGTGTGACTTCAGGACTGATCATCTGGCATTGAACAAATAATTGGTATACTATTCCCAAAGAAAGTCACCTCTCTCCTTCCCAGCTTTCTTCAGTTGCTCACACGTTTGTGTAGAATGGAATTTGTAGACTCTTTTTTGTCCAATTTGTCATGATCATTGGTGTCATTCTTGTTCAGACCATGTTTGGAAAGACATGTTATTGAGCCATTTGAAATACAGATTTAGTATTACAAAAAGGCACAAATTTACAGCAAATATCTCAAATATCTGGCTCTTAGAAACTTTTCAGCTCAACTTCTTCAAAATTCTTTGAACAGCTTCCTGGACCAGGTGCTGGCTGCAGAGTCTCAGCACACTCTGTAGCAGGCACAGATAAAGCCTGCCGGTCACCATACCCACAGCTGTTGCTGGGGATATTTGCATGACTACCCACCTCGACCTCCAACTAAGTGAACAGATAAGTACAGGGGTCCCTGAAGGACAGACTCAGACACCGCCTAGACGTGAGGAGGGGTCACCAGGCCCAAGCTCCTATATCCCAGCCAGGGAGGAAGAGTTGAGCTCCCATCGGTTTTGGTTCCACTTCCAGGACCAGGTGCTGTCTGCAGAGTAAGTCCCAGGACACTCTGTAGCAGGCACAGATAAAGTCTGCCTGTCACCATACCCACAGATGCTGCTGAGGGAATTTGCACAGCTACCCACCTAGACCTCCAATTGAGTGAACAGATAACTTCTGGGGTCTCTGAAGGACAGATTCAGACCCTGACCAGAGAGGTGACAGAAGGCACACAAGCCTGAGTGCCACAACTGAACAGGAGCCACCTAATTGTGAACCACTGAAGCCATGGGCAAACATCAGTGCAAAAACTTACATAATAAGACAAAGAACAACATGGTAACTCCAGAAGAAAGTGGCGATCTTACAAATACAGAACCTGAACTGAGCAATGAAGAGGAAACACAACGAAGCAACACCAAAAATTCCTTTTTGATGATCATCGAAGCTCTAAAAGAAGATACGAAAAAAAAGCCTTAAAGAAATAGAAAAAAATACAAACAAAAAATTGGAAGAGATGAACAAATCTATGAAAGAAACATGCCAGGAACTAAAAGCTGAAATAAAAGCTGAAATAGAAGCAATAAAAAAGGCACAAAATGAGGCAAAGATGGAAATAGAAAAC
>PVIH01020561.1:12976-32129 GCA_004025045.1 Sigmodon hispidus
TATCAGTCAAAGAAAATAGTAAAACTAAAAAAGCCATAACTCAAAATGTTCAGGAAATCTGGGACACCATGAAAAGACCTAATTTGAGAATAATAGGAATAGAAGAAGGAGAAGAATACCAGCTCAAAGGCACAGATAATGTTTTCAATAAAATCATAGAAGAAAACTTCCCAAACCTGAAGAAGGAAATGCCTATAAAAATACAAGAAGCTTACAGAACACCAAATAGATATGACCCTCCGAAAAAGTCAGCACGTCACATTATAATCAAGCCACAAAACATACAGAACAAAGAAAAATTTTAAGAGCTGCAAAAGAAAAGGGCCAACTTACCTATAAAGGCAGACCCATCAGAATAAAGCCTGACTATTAATGGAAACGATGAAAGCTAGAAGGGCTTGGTCAGAAGTTATACAGACGCTAAAACAGCATGGCTGCCAAACTAGAATACTATACCCGGCAAAATTATCAATCACCATAGATGGAGTAAACAAGGTATTTCAGTACAAAGTCAGACTGAAAGAATATCTATCTACCAATCTAGCACTACAGAGAATATTAGAGGGAAAACTCCAACCTAAGGACCCCAGATACACCTATGAAATCACAAACAATCAATAATTCCACAGAAGAATACCCTAGAGAAAGGAAATACAAACAAGTTACCACGAAAAATTGCAGGAAATATCAATCATTGGTCACTAATTTCCCTTAATATTAATAGTCTCAACTCTCCTATAAAACATCACACTCTAACAAGATGGATACAACAACAGAAGCCATCCTTCTGTTGCCTACAAGAAATACACCTCAACTGCAAAGACAGACACAGGCTTATAATACAGGGTTGGGAAAAGATTTTCCAGTCAAATGGTCCTAAGAAACAAGTAGGGGTTGCAATCCTAATATCTAACAAAGAATACTTTAAGCTAAAAGCAATTAAAAGGGACCAAGATGGTCACTACTTATTCATCACAGGAAAAATTGCTCAAGAGGAGATTTCCGTCTTAAATATTTATGCCCCTAATATAAGGGCACCTACTTATGTAAAAGACACTGCTAAAGCTCGAATCCCACATCAATTCTTACACCCTAATTGTGGGAGACTTCAATACCCCACTTTCAACCCTGGATAGATCAACCAGACAGAGTCTCAACAGAGAAATAAGGAGTCTAAAAGAGGTTATGATGCAGATGGACTTAATAGATATCTACAGAAGCTTTCACCCAAAGGCAAAGGAATATACATATTTCCCAGCTCCTCATGGAACTTTCTCCAAAATTGACCACATAATTGGTCATAAAGCAAATATCAACAGACACAAAAAAATGAAAGTAATCCCTTGTAACATATCGGACCAACAGGGCCTAAAGTTAGAGTTCAACAACATCAAAACCCAAAGAAAGCCTAGAAACTCAGGGAAACTAAACATCACTCAGCTGAACCATCTCTGGGTCAAGGAAGAAATTAAGAAAGAAATCAAAGTCTTCCTAGAATTCAATGAAAATGAATCTACAACGTATCCAAACTTGTGGGACACAATGAAAGCAGTCTTAAGAGGAAAATTCATAGCATTAGATGCCTATATGAAAAACCTAGAAAAATCCCACACTAGAGATCTAACAGCTAAGCTGAAAGCCTTAGAACAATTAGAAGTGAACTCACCTAGAAGGAGTAGACAGCAGGAAATAATCAAACTTAGAGCTGAAATCAATACAATTGAAACAAAAAGAACAATACAATGAATCAATGAATCTAAGAGTTGGTTCTTTGAGAAAGTTAACAAGATAGATAAGCCCTTAGCCAAACTAATCAAAAAGCAGAGAGAGAGAGTGTTCAAATCAACAAAATGAGAAATGAAAAGGGGACACAACAACAGAACCCCAGGAAATACAGAGAATTTTTAGATAATATTTTGAAAATCTGTATTCCACAAAAATGGAAAACCTAGAAGAAATGGACAGCTTTCTGGACAGGTACCATCTACCAAAATTAAAAGAAGATCAGATTAATTACCAAAATAGGCTTATAACCCTTAAGGAAATTGAAGCTGTCATTAAACACCTCCCCAAAAATAAAAGCCCTAGTCCAGATGATTTCAGTGCCGAATTCTACCAGACATTCAAAGAAAAATTACTACAGTTACTCCTCAAACCATTTCACACAGTAGAAACTGAAGGAATATTGCCAAATCCTTTTATGAGGCCACAATTACCCTAATATCCAAGCCACTGAAAGACACAACAAAGAAGGAGAATTACCAACCAATTTCACTCATGAATATTGATGCGAAAATTCTCAACAAAATTTTGGCAAACCATATACAACAATGTATAAAAGATATCATACACCACGACCAAGTAGGCTTCATTCCAAAATGCAGGGCTGGTTTAACATACAAAAACTGTAAATGTTATCAATCACATAAACAAACTAAAGGAACAAAACCACATGATCATATCCTTAGATGTGGAAAAAGCCTTTGACAAAATTCAACACTCCTTTATGATTAAAGCCTTGGAGAGATCAGGAATACAAGGAAAATACTGAAATATAATAAAGGCAATTTACAAGAAGCCAACAGCCAGTATCAAACTTAATGGAGAAAAACTCAAAGCAATTCCACTAAAATCAGGAACTAGACAAGGATGTCCTCTCTCCCCTTATCTATTCAATATAGTTCTCGAAATTTTAGTTAAAGCAAAAACAGAACGAAAAGAGATTAAGGGGATACAAATTAGAAAAGAAGAAGTGAAACTACCTTTATTTGCAGATGATATGATTGTATACATAAGTGACCCACAAAATTCTTCCAAGGAACATCTACAGCTCATTAACACCCTCAGCAATGTAGCAGGATACAAGATTAACTCAAAGAAATCAGTAACCCTTCTATGCACTAAAGATAGAAGAGCTGAAAAAGAAATAAGGGAAACATTACCCTTCATAATAGCTGCAAATAGTATTAAATTTCTTGGAGTAACTATAACCAAAAAAGTAACAGACCTATTTGACAAAAATTGCAAATCACTGAAGAAAGAAATTGAAGAGGATATCAGAAAATGGAAAGTTCTCCCATGTTCCTGGATTGGTAGGAACAACATAGTAAAAATGCCAATTCTACCAAAGGCAATCTACAGATTCAATGTACTGCCCATCAAAATCCCAAC
Organism: Sigmodon hispidus; assembly: GCA_004025045.1. NCBI lineage: Eukaryota > Metazoa > Chordata > Mammalia > Rodentia > Cricetidae > Sigmodon > Sigmodon hispidus. Next base: position 16,148 of record PVIH01020561.1, read on the forward strand.
ACAATATTTTTTGGACCTTGAAAGAACAGTACTCAATTTCATTTGGAATAAAAGGAAAGCCAAAAATTGCCAAAACAATTTTACTTAACAAAAGAACCTCAGGAGGTATCACCATCCCTGACTTCAGGCTATACTATAGAGCTACAGTAAGAAAAACAGCCTGGTACTGACATAAATACAGACTTGTGGACCAATGAAATAGCATTGAGGATCCAGACATTAACCCAAAAACCTATGAACACATGATCTTTGACAAAGAGGCCCAAAACATTCAATGGAAAAAAGATAGTATATTTAACAAATGGTGTTGGCATAGCTGGATGGAAGTGTGTAGAAAAATGAAAATAGATGCGAGCCTGTCACCCTGCACAAAACTCAAATCCAAGTGGATATAAGACCTCAACATAAACCCAGCCACTTTGAACTTGATAGAAAAGAAAGTGGGAAATACACTTCTACGAATTGGCACAGGCGACCACTTCCGAAATATAACACCAGTGGCACAGACACTAAGACCATCAATCAATAAGTGGGATCTCCTGAAGCTAGGAAGCTTCTGCAAAGCCAAAAACACTGTCAATAGGACAAAACGACAGCTTACAGAATGGGAAAAGATTTTCACCAACCCTACAAGTGATAGAGGACTGATCTCTAAGATATATAAAGAGCTCAAGAATCTAGAGCCTAAAACCTTGAATATCCCAATCAAAAAATGGGGTACAGATCTAAAAAGGGAATTCTCAGCAGAGGAACTACGAATGGCTGAAAGGCACCTTAAAAAGTGCTCATCATCTTTAGCCATCAGAGAAATGCAAATCAAAACAACTTTGAGATACCACCTAACACCTGTCAGATTGGCTAAGATAAAAGACACAGATGACAGCCTGTGTTGGAGAGGATGCAGAGCAAGGGGAACATTCCTCCATTGCTGGTGGGTGTTTAAGCTTGTTCAGCCACTTTGGAATGAATATGGCGGTTTCTCAGAAAACTGAGAATCAATCTCCCCAAGGACTGAGCAATACCAACCACTCCTGGGTGTATACCCTAAAGAGGCACATTCACACTCCAAAGGTATTATTAGCTCAACTATGTTCACAGTAGCATTATTTGTAATAGCAAGAAACTAGAAACAACCTAGATGTCCCTCAACTAAAGAATGGATTAACACACTGTGGTATATCTACACGATGGAATACTACTCAGCAGTAAGAAAAAACGATATCCTAAAATTCACAGGCAAATGGATGGACTTGGAGAATATCCTCCTGAGCCAGGTATCACAAACTCAGAAAGATAGGCAGGGGATGTACTCACTCATTAGTGGTCTCTAAACAAACAAACAAGAAAAAATCCAAGCATGCCCAGGCTGCAAACCATGACCACTGAACAGCTTGGGATCAGAAACACCCTGGACTGACCCTTCGGATCCCACTCCAACTATAGGAACACCTGACTCACTCTTGAGCGAGGGGGGACAAAACTGGATTTGCCCGGAGTGGAGACTGATCTAAGCATTATCCGGTCAGTGGAACCATAGGACTGTCTGCTCCCTGCCCAGGGAGGGGATGGGGAGTTGTGGAGAAGAAAAAAATGACCTGATGTGGCGGGAGGGGGAAGGGAAGTTGAATAAGGATATACAAGGATGAAAAAGAAAAAATTCAGAGGGAAAGCTGAACACAAAGTAAATATATGTGTAGTAATCTTATTTACATTATCACCCTTGATAAGTCATACTTATGATTTTTATCTTCTTCATAGTTATTGTTAACTTATCAGCATTTTAAATTCATTTCACTGTTTATCTTGATAAATACAAAATAAATAAAGAAGGAAAAAAAGAAAGAAATTGAGGAAAGGACAAAAAAAAATTCTCTGAACATTAGATATGAGAGTGGTTTGTAGATGTCTCCATTGGGCCTGGGCTTCATGAGTCTCTGTTTCTTTTCTCTTTTTTTTTGTTTTTTTTTTTTATTATGAATAAAGTCATATTTTTTATTCATGTATCCCTTGTTCAAACTCCCTTCCCCTCACGCCGCTCCCAGTCACTCTTCTCCCCATCTCTTTATCTCTTCCCCATCAAGAGTAGGCAGTCCCAAGGTCCCAAAGTTTCAGCATCCACTCCAGGCAGATATGCTTTCCTCACCTCCACATAAAGACTGTGTCAGGTGTTCCTTTGGAGGGAATAGGCTCCAAGGTACCATCTAAAGGTGTTTCAGATCCAAGCTGTGTTTGTAGTTTGTAGCTTGGACATGCTTTGCTTTTTGTTTGAAGTCCACTAATGAGGGAGTACATCCCCTGCTTATCTTTCTGGGTTTGTGATACCTCATTCGTGAAGATAGTCTCCAAATGCATCCATTTGCCTTGCAAATTTTAGGATATCATTTTTCTTATTGCTCTGGTATAGATGTACCACAGTTTGTTAATCTATTCTTCAGTTGAGGAGCATCTTGGTTGTTTCCAGGTTCTTGCTATTGCAAAAAATGCTGCTATGAACATAGTTGAGGTAATGCCTTTGGAGTGTGAATGTGCATCTTTAGGGTATATGCCCAATAGTGGTACTGCTGGATCCTTGGGTAGATTTGATTCCCAGTTTTCTGAGAAACTGCCATACTGCACTCCAGAGTGGCTGAACAAGCATACACTCCCACCAACAATGGAGACATGTTCCCCTTGCTCTGCAACCTCTCCAGAATAAGCTATCATCTGTATATTTTATCACAACCAATCTAACAAGTGTAAGGTGGTATCTCATAATTGTTTTGATTCACATTTCTCTGATGGCTAAAGATGTGGAGTACTTTTTCAAGTGCCTTTCAACCATTTTTAATTCTTCTACTGACAATTCCCTTTTTAATTCTGAACCCCATTTTTAATTTGAGTCATTTAGGATTTTAGACTCTAGCTTCCTGAGTACTCTATATATCTTATAAATCAGTTCTGTATCACTTCTAGGGCTTGTGCAAATCTTTCCTATTCTGAAGCCTGCCGTTTTGTCCTATTGTCTGTTTCCTTGGCTTTACAGAAGCTTCTCAAATACAGGAGGTCCCACTTATTGATGTTGGTTTTAATGTCTGTGCTACTGCTGTTATATGTAGGAAGTGGTCATCTGTACTAATGTGTTGGAGGGTATTTCCCACTTTCTTTTCTATCAAATTTAGCATAGCTGGGTTTATGTTGAGGTCTTTGATCCATTTGGATTTCAGTTTTTTGCAAGGTGATAGGCTTGGAACTATTTGTATTTTCCTACACACTCCCAACCAGCTATGCCAGCACCATTTGTTAAAGATACTATCTTTTTTCCATTGAATACTTTGGGCCTCCTTGTCAAGTATAGGTGTTCATGGGTTTTTGGGTTGATCTGAGTATCTTCAATTAGATTCCATTGATCCACAAGTCTGATTTTATGCTAGTACCAGGCTATTTTTATTACTATAGCTCTATAGTATAACTTGAAGTCAGGGATGGTGATGCCTCCTGAAGTTCTTTTGTTGAGCAAAATTGTTTTGGCAATCCTGGCTTTCCTGTTATTCCAAATGAAATGGAGCATTGTTCTTTCAATGTCTGTAAATATTTGTGTTGGGATTTTGATGGGAAATGCACTGAATCTGTAGATTGCTTTTGGTAAGATTGCCATTTCTACTATTTTGATCCTACGTATCCAGGAACATGGGAGATTTTTCCATTTTCTGATATTCTCTTTAATTTCTTTCCTCAGTGATTTATAGTTTTTGTCAAATAGATCTGTTACTTCTTTGGTTATAGTTACACTGAGGTATTTAATGCTACTTGCAGCTATTATAAAGGGTAATGTTTCCTTTGTTTCTTTTTCAGCCCTTTTATTTTAAGTGTATAGGAGGGTTACTGATTTCTTTGAGTTAATCTTGTACCCTGATACATTGCTGAATGTGTTTATCAGCTGTAGAAGTTCCCTTGTAGAATTTTATGGATCACTTATGTATACAATCATATCATCTGCAAATAGAGATAGTTTCACTTCTTCTTTTCCAATTTATATCCCCTTAGTATACTTTTGTTCACTTATTGCTTCAGCTAAAACGTCCAGAACTATATTGAGTAGATATGGGAGAGTCTACATCCTTGTGTAGTTACTGATTTTAGTGGGATTGCTTTGATATTTTTCTCCATTATAGTTGATGTTGGATATCGGCTTCTTGTTAATCACCTTTATTATATTGAGATATTTTCCCTGAATTCCTGGTCTCTCCAGTACTTCTATCAGATAAGAGTGTTGTATTTTGTCAAAGCCTTTTTCAGCATCTAAGGATATGATCATGTGTTTTTTTACCTTCAGTCTGCTTATTTGATGGATGACATTTACAATGTTTCATTTTTTGAACCATCCCTGCATTTCTGGGATGAAACCTACTTTATTGTGGTGGATAATATTTTTTATATGGTTTGCCAGAATATTGTTGAGAATTTTAGCATCAATATTCATGAGGGAAATTGGTCTGTAATTCTCCTTCTTTGTTGTGTCTTTGAGTAGCTTGCGTATTAGGGTAATTGTGGCCTCATAAAAAGAGTTTGGCAATATTACTTCAGTTTCCACTGTGAAACAGTTTGAGGAGTATTGGTAGTAGTTCTTCTTTCAATGTCTGGTAGAATTCTGAACTGAAACCATCTGGACCTGGGCTTTTTTTACTTGAGAGGCTTTTAATGAGTTTCAAATTTCTTTAAGGTTATAGGTCTGTTTAGGTAATTAATCTGATCTTGATTTAATTTTGGTAAATGATACCTGTCCAAAAAGCTGAACATTTTTTAGGTTTCTATTTTTGTGGAGTATAGATTTTTCATAGCATGACCTGATTAATCTCTGGATTTCCTGGGAGTCTGTTGTTATGTACCCCTGTTTCTATCAGATGTTGTTTTATTTAGTGTCCCGCATCTATTTCAAAGAGAAGTTTCTTTAATAAGGAATAAAAATGACACTTATCTATGGATACAAGCACAACTATCTATAGATAATTTTTAGGAATAATGCTGGGTTAGTAAACAATTGTTATAGATTCTCTTCCAATAACTATGACTTTCCTAGCTTTTAGTAGTTAGGTAGCAGTTAGTATTAGGCATCTAACTGGACTCAAGAGAAACAAGAGGAGATGCTTCTAATGTCAAATCCTGCACTATGAGATATTTCAGCTAGAATATGTAAAGTTTTAGGAAAAAATTCCATCATAGTTGTCAAATAGATATTAGATCTTTGATTAATTGTGCATTATACATTTATGCATACTCAACTTTTAGTAGCTGATTTCTGAGTGAATGATTGATTTTAAAGTTTCTTTTAAATGCATTTATTTTAATGAACAGGCTGTGTTCACAAACATGTTAGTCTGTATTTATCTCCCAAGGATTTTTTGGGTTGACTCCAATTTAAAATACTCTATCATGTTGTTACATCATATGTTAGACCAATGTGTCTTGATTCTTTGTTTTTGGAGAAAAGTTGCAGCAAATCATTTTCTACTGCTTAAGCAGAAAGAGAACAATTTATGGAAATGGGAGGGAGATGAGCAATAGCAGCCAACTAGCACCATGTTTGGGGCCTGCATGTAAATCAAGTTCTTCTGTGCTTTCCAACACTTCCCAAATTCTTTTGAAACCATATTTAAAGCTGGATAGTAACTCAATATGAAGTCATCAGTGATATAAATACAGACAGCGACAGCTCTGTGTTGGGTAGAGCAATGCCAGGGATTGACAGGACCAACAGATAAAACCAAAGCAATTAAGTTTTCATAAACAGTTGACTTGGTGTTGAATCAACACTCTTCTTTGTAAACAGCAGTGTAAAAGAAATAAATGACAATCATACATTTCCAATATTCAAATCAGGCTGGTCTAGTGAAAAAACAGAATTACTTTCTGCTTTTCTTCTTTAAACAACTACATATAAATTCCTCAGTATTCTTTACACTAGTAGTCATGCAAAGTTCCCTGTCTGCCAAGGTTTAAACAACTTTTAAATAACTTTTGATATTTTATCCATTGAATATCATTCTTCTAAAATCTTCTGGCTGCAGATTATCAAATTTTGATAGATACTTAGTTTTCATTTCTTGCAGATTATTTCCAGGGATTCATTACAAATTCCTCATCAAGAACAAAAAATCTTTGTTTTTCAAGCCACAATTTTTTAACACTTATTTAACTCCTATGTGGACACAGAATAAATCAGTGTTACTTATTTTTAATGTGCTTTCTTTCTAGAATCAGGATCAACCATTCTTTTTAAAATATGTGTGAGAAAATATTTTTCTTAAATAATGTTTTCAAATATATAATGTAAAAATATTTAAATGCCATGGGGGAAAACTTTTAATATAATTTTATGCACAGGTATATATAAACATATATTTGTGTATTTATCTATAAGTATGAAAAAGTATAGGCAACAGATATTAGGTGAAAATTGTAAGTACTAGAAAGAAGATAGATGCATAATAGATACATATATAGATAGAAGATCAATAGAAGATAGATGATAGATAGATAAGATGGATGAGAGAGAAAGAGAAAGAAAGAATGGAATCATATAATCATTATTTTTATTTCTGTTTCTTTCCAAAATGTCTCTGATTTTAATCATATGCCTGACAAATTATGCATGACCAAAAAAGAATAAATAGAAGACTCTCCCTAAAAATTCACTTGAAAACATGGTCTTATTTTATTTTGTATGTAATAGAACCACCTCAAAGAACTCCTCATCCTCTCTTGATGTTTCTAAAATAATAAGAGAAATAAAAATCAACTGTAAGGGAAATTAGAAGCATTAGTCCTAGAGTAGGTTTTTTATTTTTATATGTGGTTTTCATCTGTGGCATGAATTGTCCTTCTTTGATTTACAAAGCTCTGTTTACTTCTTACTCACAAAATCAAGCAACATCTGTATACTTAGTGTTCATTTAATATCAAATAATAACCTACTTAATATTTCCAGAATCTTCAAGGCAGTGTGTTATCACCATATACTTCTGATTGTATCTCTGTTAAAATATTGTCTTCTTGTGGGTTTTCTTTCTGTAATCACTGGACTAGCTTTCTTTACATCCTTGGAACCTCTCAACCTGCTTGTAATAATATGATATCACTATATAAATTCACTGCAAGAATTACATACCAGGTACTAAAAAGCAATCTCTGTAGAATCCATAGTCTGTGTATTTGTTTATTCTAATAAGCTAGTTATCCTGAAAAGTAACACTACATAATAATATTTTAATAAAAGAATAGAGAAATGACTCAGTAGGTAAAATTCTTGACAGACATGCATCAGAAGACTAGTTTAATCTGATTCTCAACCTCCAAATAAAAATCTGTTGGCACACTCTTTTAATCTTTGCAATGGGAACATGGAGACAAAAAGACTCCTAGAATTTGCTGTCCAGATAGTATAGACAGTGAGAAATCCCATCTCAAAAAATTAGGTTTTGAGTGATTGAGGAAGATACCCTATGTTGACCATAGACCTCTGGCCTCCACAAACCTAAATGTAAGTGCACATATATGTACAAAGGCAAACACACACATGAGCACACATATACATACTACAAACATATACACACATACACATTTCAATAAATATCTTTGAGTTAGAGAATAAAGTAAAACTGACAAAGTATTTTTATTTTTGTTACCACAGCTGAAACTTTCAGGAATCTTGCTATTCCTCTTTGATTCTACCAAGTACTGCAGGTAAGATTTACAGATTGTTCTCAGTATAATAATTTAACACTGGTGTAAAATATTTTGCTGATGTTATCTAGGTCACTGCATATTACAAAATCATACCCATCATCCTGATTTATAATCTACAGGCTATAACTTTTCTCTGAACATGCTGTATTCATAAAGCACCTGTGCATGCTGTTCCTCAAGCTTCTGAAGTCATTCCCCTTGTACTGACTGCCTCATTGAGCAGATCTTTGTGAAGTGTCAGTTAAAGCCTTACCATTCATTTCAGACTAAGACCTGGTTCTTAGCAGCACACAGTTTTAAAAGCTGTATGGGCATTGGTAAGTTATACACAATATTTTTAGTCCATTTGATTGTAAAGGAAATGCATACATAACAATTCAGTAGCATTGTTATAAACTGGAATGTAAATTCTACTAATGCTGATGGGATCTAAAAGCAAATCCAGCATTTCTGAAATCTTAAGAGGATTTTGGTTCAATACATTTTGTACAAGATAATGTTACTTGTTGAGTTCATTCTCATGAACTTTTGGAAAAAGGGATTACAAAAAAAGATCAATTACCACAAAATATAAAAATCTCATAGTGACAACTTGGACAGGTTTAAGTTTTAAGTTTTGCTCATGTATATATTGTATGTTGAGTATACTTCTCTCATACTGCCATTCTCTTCTCCTTCTCTCTCTTTTCTCCAATTAATCCCTTTTGTCATAATAGAAAGTTCTGTTCATACATGTATGACATTTGTCTCTATATGATTTTACATTTATATTAAATCAAGACATCTCAAGTGAGAGAAAATATGTGACATTTGTTTTTATGAATTGTCTTGACTCATTTCAATTGACTATCTCGAATTCAATCCATGTGAAAGATGACTATGTTTATCTTTATGGATGCAAAATGTTTGGCTGATATTTTTCTATATGTGTGCAGGTTGAAGATACACCACATTTTTTAGCCATTACTCTGTTGTTAGACACATGAGTTGATTCAATAATGCAGCTATTGTGAATAATACTGCAGTAAACACTGTTTTGAAAGTGTCGCTGTAATGTGTGGACTTGGAATTATTTGGGTAAATACTTGGGAATGGAATAGTTGTATCATATGATAAATATATTGTTAGATTATTTTGAGGAACCCTTCATAGTAACTTCCACAGAGGTTGAAGTACTTTGCATTCCTACAATCAGTGTAAAATTCCAACTATGGATTAGTGGGGTCTGGACACTTTTTATGTCATCTGAATCTGTTTTATCTCTCAAAACAACCATCTAGCAGAAAAGCATATAATTCCAACAGGTAGTTGTCCTGTGTACCTTTTACATCTGCAGTTAATCTTGGGAACTCAAAAGGCATTCTGTGGATAATAAAGCAACTTAGATAAGAAATCTTGGACTCAGAGTAGGAGGCCTGATTTAGCTGTTCAAATTCCTCTCTGATGCTCTTTTGGTTATGAGTCTCTAATTGTTCTTTAAGTCTTCAATGTCTTCATGCAAGATCTGGGACTCTGTAAATCACATCACTATGCAATACAGTTGTCTCCTTCCTTTCTCAGCAGCATCTCTCCTCTGTTCCTCTTCTTGCTCATTCCCCTTGTGATTTTTCTTTCTGTTCTACTTATATTTCCCCTTGTGTGTGCCATTCTCTTCTGTTCTTGTTTAGAAAAATATTCCCATACTCCATAGGGTATGTGAGTGAGTGTACATTTTTTCAGTGACCTTTAGGACAGAATGCTATGAAATATATCTAATGTAAAAATTAAAAAAAAGCAAAAGGACAGTAATATATTTTAAAAGTTATGACTAGATACTCATACACCAAAATGAGTTTGGATTTATGTGAAACAGATGTTTGATATAATCTGTAGTTACTTAATATGCTGGAAGTCATACAGTATTTACTTTTAAATATATAGCACATAAAACATAATTTTCATTTAAGACATGAGATGGAGTTCAAATTCCTTATTTTTTATTAGATACTCCAGTAACATGTACTTACTCAATTTAATTTTGGCTGTTTCATAAATCAGAGGATAATATCTGTAAATTTATTTTTGTATTCTATAATATTACCCTGATCATTTCTTTGTAAATTTGTGTCACCAATATTTTCCATGCATCAGTATTTTAATAAGTTTTAATATCTATAAACACAAATTATCACGTTTTTCTACTTTTTAATATTTTATCAAGGTTAGGTCAATTTCCAAAAAAAATAATAATTTTGTGATTTTCTTATTCAGATAACCAGTAATTATAAAACCCTCATATACAAAAAGACATACAAATACAGCATTAGCTATAGTAAGTAAAAATAAAACTAGACATCGATTCTTAAAACGTTTTGGCCACAAGAAGTTTAATTATGCTCCAGTAAGCAAATGAGCAGCATGAATGGGTTTTTTTGTAAATGGGGAGATTGTAAGAGTGGGTATGAAATTGAGAAGACTGATAACTGAGTTTGATTGGGGTACATGATTTAAAATCACCAAATAATAAACAAAAAAAGAGAGAGAAAATTTCTTAAATAAGATATACAACTGAAAACAGGGCATCTCTATCTAAGGCTTAGAGATCATTGAAGAGGGTAAAATAACTATAAGAACAAAGGGCATTGGATGACAACAAGAATATTGTCTTCTGGGTACATCAGGGTAATTATAAATATGAATTACATTGATTGTGACAAAAAGCACAAGAGGTAGGCACTACCAACAAGTTCAAGCAAGACAAAATCCCAGTATAGAAAGGAAAGTGTACATTAGGTCTTACTCATTGTTGCAGAGCTGTTGGGATATTATCTCTGCTGAAAAATGAGAGTCAGTTTTCTTTAAGTATGTGATCTCTGGTGGGTTGGTCACACTTTAGTGGAAGACTCCATATCTTACAAGGTATGGCAATACAAATCCTACTTTATGAGATTAGAAGACAAACTAACCAAAAATAAAATTTTCCAAACAAACAAAAAAACAGGGCCCAAAACAGGGTGGTTAGGGAAGAGAAGACATGGGTCAGGGAAGAGTTTGTGAAGAAGGTAAAAATGATTGAAATACACTTTGTAACATTCTTAAAGAACTAATAAAATTAGAAAAATTAAATCAAGAATTTAACTTTGTGGTTAATTAATCCACAAAATACAAAAAACCCTCTGATCTATTTTGCAAACTTACCAAAAACATAAAGAAATCACACAATACACTTGGAAAGTACATTCAAGTAATTATAATGACAAACAAAAGATTGAGCAAAGATAGTGTCTGAAAAAAACTAAAATGTACTCAAGATTGCTAGTGGTGGGTTAAATATAAGTTAAAATTGTAATGGCACAACATTATGTACAAACATAAAACATAATGGCGAAAGCCTTAAAGCAGTAAGAACAAACAGTGGGTGAGGACAAGAAGCATGAATTGCTTTTTTAAAAGCATGAATTTACTAAAAAATAATTATTATGAAAAATCATTTGTTAAAATCTACTAAAGGAAAATGCAAGTATTTATATAGCCCAATAGTTTCATCTAGGGTATATAGTTCACTCCAAAAGGTAATATAAACACTTTACACCAAAAAAAATATATAAAGTGTTCAGAAAAAGTATTTGAAAAATCCTAACTGAAAAAAATCAAGGCATCTGTGACTGATAAAATGGATACATTATATGATATATATTTTAATTGCTACATATGTATTAACAAGCACAAACTTTCTCATATGCACCTTAAATAATTCATGTTATAATATTTGATAGAGAAGCTAGCACTGAAATATATATATTTGAACTGTAGGAAGGTTAAGTATTGATCAACATAACCGATGGCCATGAAAATCAAGATGCTATTTTATTTGGGAGCTGTTGACATAATGGAGCATGAGGAACCTACATGGGTATCAGAAAGACTTGATGTGTGAACTGATTGTTGTAGAGGTGACCACATATGTACAAAGTGATCAGACTGGACCCCTGAGATTTGACTATTTTCCTATAGTCTGATGAATGTAGAGGTTAACATATTCGCCCAGGCAAAGAAGATCAAATGTGGAAAGCCGACTAAGGCACAGTTCATTCTTAGTGGCTATTGAGTCAAGGCAAAGAAGAGTCTGTTCTTCATTTCAGTTGATTATGAGACGTCATGCTCTAACAATTCCTGGCCAAGAGAATGTGTTCCCAAAAGCTTGCCACAGGGAACTACTTGATCCTCCTAAACATCTTCCCACATCCTTGATCTTTCTTTCCACTAAATATTACCTTTTAGCTGTTTGTAACCCATCTGTCCAAGTGTGAAGTTGGAAAAATTAGTTAAATATTCAGCTTCTAAAGTTTAGGAAATTATTATCTCTTTTTAACAAGAGTATTGACTGAAATTAGCACATTTGGGGTAAAATAAGTATGTTCAATAAGAAATACTACATTTATTCTCTTTTGTTTATTTTAAGCTGAGTTCAGACTAGTTGACATCTTAGGTCAACTTTGTTTTAAGATTTTCAACCTGTGCTCAATAGAGACTCATGCAACATACCCTGGATGTTCAGTCATGGCCACTCCTTGGTGTGCATCATGTCTCATTGATCCAGTGAAGGAGGCTCAGACTGGAGGTTCACAGCCTCTAACCTGAGACCATTTCCTGCTGCAAGCTTCATTCAGCTTCTGAGTCATACTTTCCAATCTCCTCTTTAGGCCAGCATCTTTGTTGATGTCAGGCTTTGCCTCCTGCAGAAACTTCAAGCTTTTATCTGCTACTCTCTATTCTTTAATTTCATCCTTTGACTCCTGATATTGAGTTGTGTCTATTAACACAATTCAAAAGATAATACTCTCTAATCCCATGTACTCATACTTAGACTAACAGCAATTGTCTCATGATTGCATGGATTCTATTTTCATCCTAAAATCCTTAATGCATTCTTCATGCATGCATATTAAACTGTATCTCCCTGTTTAAAATTGGTCATTCCAAATGCTATTTGAGCTTTAAGCAACTGAAGGTGGTCCACTACTTTTTTTGTACTTTCCATTCTCTAAGAAACATTAGTATAAATATACATATTCTACTTGCCCATAGCCCCAAAGCAAAAATAGGCCTTGGGATCTGAGCTTTCTTTCTTAGCTGATTTTGTTTCTTCAATCCATTTACCCTAATCTTTGCTAAACTAAGCCAAAGTTTTTAGCATGAGCCAAATGTACTAAGATAGCCATAAGTCTATCAGAAACTAGTTTTTCCAGTCACTTTCCAGAGTTCAGGATAAGTGTTTGTGTGGTTTATGTTTACTTTTCACAAATAATAAATCTCAGGTTTATCCCATAGTGTTCAGTCTCTTATTTGTATTGCATAGAACAATGATTTTTCAAACATTTTGTTGTAATAAGGTTTTCCTGGCCTGTTTTGGGTCTGGGAGGTTTGTAACCTGGTGCGCACAGTGGTGGTTGGAACCTGGTTCGCGAGCCAAGGCTTTTGTCCCCCAAAGAAATGAATCACAGGCTTATATCCTTTAAACTTTTTGACCCATATATTAAGCACATTACTAGCTAGCTCTTTCATCTTAATTCAACCCATTTCCATTTATCTTTCCACCTAATGGCCCACAGCCCGTGGCTCACCTGTTACTCTACATACTGCTACTTCGGGGGAACAATGGCGACTGACTAACTCCACCCTTTCCTACCTGCCTGCCCTCTGATTCTCCACCCACTTCTATGGTGCTGTACATAGGTCAAATCAGTTATTTTATTTACAGTATAGAGAACATTGTCGTGCCCAACCTCGCCAGCAAGGAAGAACGCGACTCAGGATTCTTCTCTCCAGCAGCTTTATTCAGGACCTTTGTACAATCTTCTGATTTCTCTCCCCGGGGGGAAGTCTGCTCGTGGCTAAATACCCTCTGGGCCTCCAACCCCAGTAAGCTACGTGGACATCGCCCATAGGTCCTAGGACGTGGAAGCAAACCACCATCCTTGCCTACAGCCAAATAAGGAGTTGTTTACTCCCTAGAGCACTAGCCCTCGGGAGGGCTGAAGACGGAAACCGGCACCAGTTTTAGGGTGCGGTACAATGCAGCTCCCTACAGTTTCCCCTTCTTTATTAAAAAAGGCAGGCAGAAGCAGAGGTCTAGTCTCTGAAGTGCAAAAGGAACATGTACAAGTATCGCTCCAGGTGTCATCCACCCAGACAATCCCTGACCCATCCGACACCCTTTTAACAGAGGCAGGCAATTGGGTGTCAACCTGCGTGCAACCAGACATACTCCTCATGAGTTCCCATAAGCCAGAGTACTCATGTGCAGTACTAAGCCTCGCATCCTGCAAAACATTCTTAAGGCTTCTCCTTTAGGGAAGCCAAGCAAGCTTAGGGGGACTGATCGACTCCAATGGCTGAAAAATGCTTGGACAACCGTGGCTGCATCACGACACTGAAGGAACCTAACAAGGCAAATGCACCACAGGCAAACTAGGAATATCAGCACCATCAGGCTCGCCAGAGCTCCCATTCCTGCCCACTCTTTCTGGTGATCCATAGTGGCAGAGAACCAAGATGCTAGTCCTTCTGCCACGTCCTCATCCACTCCAGTAGAATTCATGATCACCATGATCACTCTCAGCTGGGTCATCAAGTTTTCAAATTCACCAATCCAGTTTCCTTTCCCGATTGAATCTTCCTGGTCAGACGCTCCGGTACCCAAACTGGATCATTTCTATCCTGGGGGAAAACACAAACAGACCCTCTTGCCCATGTCAAAACAGGATCCGGGCTGCACCAGCTGCCTGTGTGGATGTCTTTCCATTTCACCAGTCCTTTCTGCGTAGTGCCTGGATTGGCGTGCTGGTCTGCTGCCACAGCCCCATGGGCATCCAAATTTAGAAAATTAAGAGTAAAGAGAGCTAGGGAAAGTCTTTCCTTTGGGGTGCGGCCATGGCCTATTGCCCTTTTCTGTTTAATAAGGCACTCCTTGAGTATGCAGTGAGCTCTTTCCACTATGCCTTGCCCTTGGGGGTTATAAGGCAGGCCATGGATCAATTGCACTCCCATCTGTGCACAGAAGGTTGTAAATTGATGTCCAGTATATCCTGGGCCATTATCAGTCTTAAGCTGAATTGGTTTTCCCTAGGCTGCCCATGCCTCAAGGCTGTGAGCGATAACATTACGCCCTTTTTCTCCATTTAGGGCAGTGGCATAGATAATACCAGAACAGGTGTCAATTGACATGTGCACATATTTGAGGTTGCCAAATTCAGAAAAATGTGTCACATCCATTTGCCAAACTTTAAGAGGAAGCAAACCCCGGGGGTTAATTCCCAACGATGGGGAATGCTGAAACTCCACACAATGTGAACAGTCCAGAACTATTTGCCTGGCTGCTTGCCTAGAAAGCTGAAATTTACTTTGCAAAGTTCTGGCATTAACATGGTATAACTGATGAAATTCTGTGGCTTGTATAATGGGGGTGGCAGTAAATACCCATTCTTGCTGGGTGGTGGCATCCACTAGGGCATTGCCTTTGCTCAGCAGCCCAAGTAAGCCAGTGTGGGCTCTAATGTGTTGGGGAAAAAACTTCTTAGAGCAGTTCCTAATAAGATCCTGTAACTGAGAGAATAAACCTGCAACTGAACTGAAAGACTTTATAGGACCCGCCACCTCAAGAATTTTCAAGGCATTAACAACATAAACTGAATCAGAAATCAAATTAAATGCACAAGAAAAGGTTTTAAAAACCTCTAATACTATTTGCAGTTCTGCTATTTGATGGGTTCCTGGAGCAAATTGGCATTGGACCAGTGATTGGCCTTGGGCCATGTATGCCCCTACTCCAGTCTTAGAGCCATCTGTAAACACATTAATTGCACCAGGAATAGGTTCTGTAGCTGTCACCTTTGGAAAAACAACAGGATGCTCCTTAAAGAAAGTCATTAATGGGTGTTGTAGATAGTGGTTGTCTAATTCACCAGAGAAGGAGCATCGGAGTATAGCCCAGTCATCAATGGTGGCACACAGCACAGAAATTTGCTCTGCAGTGAAAGGCACCACAATGTTCTCTGGGAGCAGAACAAAAAACTATAAAGTCTGTTGAAGACCCTGCTGGGCCAACTCAGCAACAGCTGTGGGATAATGCTCGATACTCTTATTTGGGGAGACCTTGGGGTGTATCCATAGCACAGGTCCTTGTTGCCACAGCACCCCTGTGGGTTGTCTAAAAGTGGGCAATATACATAGCAACAACTTCTGATCCTCTTGTACTCGCATCAAGCATGCCTGTCTTAAC
>PVIH01020562.1:9003-32125 GCA_004025045.1 Sigmodon hispidus
CACACACACACACACACACACACACACACACACACACACACACACAAAGTGAACTGTTTTAATTAAAATGAACACATCCATCACCAAACATATTTATTACTAAGACCATAAAAATGACTTACCAAATCTAAAATACAAAGTCGCCACGCTGAACAATAGGTCACCCAAACTTTCTCCTCTTGTTCTAAATAAATTTTATATTCTTTGACCAACATGTCCTCATGTCTATCACCTGCCCTCCACCTCCTTTATTATTCACTATCATTACTACTTCTGTGAGTCCCACAATTGTGAGAATCTACACAAGTGAGATAAAACAATAGTCATTTTTCTGTTCTTAGCTTACTTTTTTATCATAATGTCCTCCAAGTTCATTCATACTTAAGTGAATGGCTAACTTTCCTTCTATTACTGTAAGGCTACATAATATTTCATTGACAGAATCTTTGACTGCATTCATAGATGTGTTTAAAAACACATACAGCGCCAGGTGGTGATGGCACATACCTTTAATCCCAGCATTTGGGAGGCAGAAGCAGGTGGATCTCTGTGAGTTTGAGGCCACTCTAGTTTACAGATCAAGTTCTAGGACAGGCTCCAAAGCTACAGAGAAACCCTGTCTTGAAAAACTAACAAACAACAACAGCAACAAAAACAGATACAGCGTCAACACGAGGTGTGCTAACTTAAGAAAGCCACCATAACTTGCTATGACAATGCTATAGAAGGGGTTCACAAGGCCCCACTCATAGGTGAGAATCTACTGGTGCTTGATAGCTTCTGGGAAAGTAAAGTTTTCTTCCATTCACCATCACCTCTAAACTACTCTGTGTGTGTGTGTGTGTGTGTGTGTGTGTGTGTGTGTATTTATGGTTTCACTATGTTTATTATTTTACTATATGACATGCTATTTACTTCCTTTCCTTCCCTACCTCCTTATTGCCTTCCCTTCCTTCACAGGGTCTCTAGCCACAACTGCCCTTGAACTCCTTATATAGCCAAGGATAACCTTGAATTTCTAATCTTTCTGCCTCTACCTCTAGAATGCTGAGATTAAAAGCATGTGCTACCACACCAGGTTTATGGGGTGCTAGGCCTCCTCGGGAATTCTAGGTAAGTATTCTACCAATAAAGATATATATATATACCAGCCCTTTTTAAAATTTTTATTTTTCCCTTTAAATAGGATCTCACTATGTAGCCAAGGCTGGCTTTGAACTTTGAGTGATCCTCCTGCCTCAAAACTCAATCTCGAGTGTTTCTGTTATAGGGATCCCCCATCATGCACAGCATGTTTCTTTCTTAGGGTTATTTACTGTTTGCTAATGGTATACATTACAAATATTATTCTTTGCTTTATCTTTTTATTTTGTCTATGGTGGTACAAGTAAAAGAAGAAAAACTAAGAGAAAGGTAATATTATGGGGCACTTTCATTCTTCACTGGATTTAAAAAAAATAGCCAAAACACAATATTTGCAATGGTTATTCATTCAACAATCATAAATGGAGCCCCTATAGCCAGTGCCAACAAGAAAAATTAGTAAACAATCAAACTTTACACACTAAAGATAACAATAAAAGCCAACTTGATACAACTGACCTTTTAGTTGGCAAAACTCATAGCAAAGAAATAAGTATATAAAAAGAACAAAATACAATTTCAAAAAGAATCCTAAGAAGCAGGATAAAATTGAATCAAAGCCTGAAGAGATGAGGGAAATAGGCATGTGATAAAACCCATGAAAGAATGCCCCCAAGGAAAAAAAAAAGGAGTGGAGTGAAAAAAGCTTCTACCCTAGGAGCAGCAAGATGTCACCACAAAGGGAAAGGAGGAGGAAAGGGAGGACTATGAGAATATCTAAGAAAAAAAAACCCAAAAAACAAACTGGTGCTTAAATCATAGACAGACTTATAGGCAAGAGTAAGAGGCCCTCATTTACCCTGTTAGCTTTGACTTTCTGTTTTTCTAAAAGTACTAGGGATTGAACCCAGACACCAATGCATGCTAGCAGTGGTCTACCCATGAGTTGTATCTGCAGCCCCAGACTACATGTTTAATAGAATTACTCCAGCTGCTGGGTATGGACAAGAGAAGGACAAAGCATGGAAAGAATCAGGAATCAATTCTTGTAACTCAAAGAAGTCAATAGTGCCTTGGATAAGGATAGTAGCAGTGGAGGCAGTGAAGTCACTCATCAGACTCTACAATTATTTTGGCAGGAGAACTCACAAGATTTATTGACAGACAAAAAGCAAGGGGTGAAAGAAAATAGCAAAGGGTCATCCTCAGTCTGTGACATGATTAGAAGGAGAGTTATTAGTTGCTGATATCTGCCATGGAGAATACTGAATATGAAGCTTTACAAAAGGTGTACAAGTTAAATTTGGAGCCTGGGTCAAGTCTAGTGCAATTTTATCAATGAATCAGCAAAGAGTGGGGATGTGTACGTTAGTCATCTTTTGCTGCTATGAGGAATGACTGAGACAGATAACTGTGGTTCAGTTTCTATAGACACTGGTCCTGTTGCTTTGGGTCTATCGTGATATAGTACATCATGGTAGGAACACATGGCCAGAAGGCCTGTTTGACTAATGGCAGTCAGGAAGCAGGAGATGGGGCTTATAAAAGAAAGCATCCAGAAATGTCATTCAGAGGAAAGGGAAACCAGAAAGATTTACCATCATAAATAATTTTCAAGTAGGGACTCACTTACTAACAAGATTCAGACTCTCACTGTTTACTTGGTCCAAACTACCATATGGATACCTACAGTTCCTATGTTTTAAAATGGGAATTTATATGCTTAAACCAAAACTTTTTCTAAAATGTATTTAAGAAAAAACAATCTCCCACAGCACATGCATCTAAGAACCCCAACACACATAGGTACTTATAAAAATGTATGGATTCTTCTAGAGGAAGATTCTTCTTCAAGCATTTTTTTCTTGTTGAGTTCCATGACAGAAAAATAGTTCCTGTACCCAAACTAACTTCATACACAAAGAACCAAATAAATGCACACTTCAGGAGGGAGTTAGGAACAATCAATTTATTGTCTATTTGAAGTCCTAAGAAATTGAAAGTGCCTCCTCCACTTACACAAAAGCCAGGTGCCTAGGTATACAGAAGGGTAGCTTTCTCCACCAATATCTCAGTGGGGAGGAAATCAGATCTTGGACCACAATCATTCTACTAGATCTATTTGCCTCTACTCTGCTCTAGGCAATATCTTCTTTCCTTCCATCACTGGGTAGATATACTCTGCTTCTCTTTCATTAGGAAGAAAGCCTGGACATTCCACAACAATTATGGGGCATCCTTTTGTAGTTTCTGACATTCTAGGAAGGATATACAGACAGTTCTGTCTGCATTGATGCGAACTAATGTAGTAGCCAATTTGAGACTGCTGCAGTCCCTCTCTATTAACATCTACAGAGTATTGGGCTTCTTAGTTACCATTCCTATCAATTATATCCCAAAGCAGAGATCCATGCAGCCATTAGATCTCAATAAGGACAAGCTGATAGGCTAAGCCTGGTGGGAGCAACAAGAGCTGTATTTTTGGATACTAGCTGCCTCTCAAATGCTCCAAA
Source organism: Sigmodon hispidus (assembly GCA_004025045.1). Lineage (NCBI taxonomy): Eukaryota > Metazoa > Chordata > Mammalia > Rodentia > Cricetidae > Sigmodon > Sigmodon hispidus. The sequence goes on from PVIH01020562.1 coordinate 12,600, forward strand.
AGTCTTCAAGAACCAGAATCTATGAAGTCACTCATTTAAAAGCACTTTGGCTAAGAGCTGGAATTTTAAGGAGCATTGTCTTACAGTCCTGTACTATTCAGCCCACAAGATATCCCATAGGTAGCATACCTCCTCCAGGTGTACATGTAGTTCATCAATGACTTGATGAAGTTCTGGAACATCAGTGGGGCCATGAACATGCCTGGGCATTCTCTCCCATCTAATCGAGTAATCCTCCATGATCTACTCTGCCACAAACCAGGCACAATCTGTTTTGCTTTGTCCTCATTTGTTATATGTGTAACAAATACACATCAAATCACTTGCAGTAGCTTCCTAGAAGCAGTCCTCCTCCATGTCTTAGAAACTAGCAAATGTGTCCTTTAACATTAATTCACTTTAACAATTGAGAACATACAGCAATCCCCATAGAAATTACTTGGATACCACCCGCCACCCCATACACAAATTTAGAGAGGTGCACCAACCTTAATTTATCACTAGTCTGGTAATAAGATCATTTAGGCTCTTCATGTAGAGCATCGTAATCCCAACATTTCCAAAAATTATTTTAGGTTTTTTTTTTTTGAGACGATTGCTGGCCAATAAACAAAATCAACTATCAGGAAACGAATACTCTGACTGCTTCTTACCTTTTTTTTTCACCAGGGCCCAGCACGTCCCAAATGAAGCTTAGGAAGAATTCCTTCCAGGTAGCCAAAAGTAGAATCTTCTAGTTGTCCTCAGTCTGGTTCACGCTTGTTGGTTCCTTTTATATCCTACATTCCTCTATCATCTTTCTGTTCAAGTGGATACTTGAAAAAATAAGAGACAGTGGGGGTAACTAAGAATGTGATAGCCTGTCTACTCTTAGACAGCAACACTTTAAGGAAGGTAAACCTTCAATTCATTAATAATCATGCTCACCTAAGAAAGCCAGGGTACAATATAGCACAGGGCTGAAGCAGGGTCCACGGACCAGCCTATGACTCAGACTTTACATGTGCTGGGTAAGTATATCAAAGCTCCTGGAAAGTTTAGTTTTCCTGGTTACTGATGAGCTGGAGCACTGATTATAGAAGTTGTTCTCGAATTTAATTATGTATCAGAATTATCTGAAAAAATGCATAAAACACAGATGACAAATGCATAAAACACAGATGACTGAAACCAAAACCACGTTTTTGATTTACTGAGTCTAGGCTTTGCATTTCTAACAAGTTCTCTTATGATGCTATTGTTGATCTGGGAAACTACACTTGCAGAAACACTGGGTTAGAGATGAAGCTGTGCTGTCACCATGGCTGTAGTTCTTTGTTGATAATTGCTGCAATTACTTCAGCCTGACTTTCTAATATTTAAGGAATTCAGCTATCAATGTGTCCAGCTCATTTGAATGAGAAAATATGGAGGAATCCTTTAGCATGAGTTAGCATTTGTTAAATTACAAATGGATGCAAGCAGTCAGTAGTGATTATGGCTCAAAATATACTATGGCATAACTTTTATCTTTCTCTAACCTCCTGTTCCCAACTATAAGGAATTCCTTTCCTCAGACAATGTACTTAAATTATGCACAAACTACAGAGAATCTTAAGTCATAGTCTCTAGAACAAGAGGACAAATTACACTATGGCCTGTATCTGGAAAAGAGGTAGGTGCTGACTAAAGAAAAAACTGCATACTAGACAACTACAAGCCACCATCCAACACAATGGGATGAGAATTTGGCACTGTCTTGATCTAGAACAGCTGGGTGTTCTTAATGCTCCACTTAATTAGAGTCAAGTAGTGAGGCATCTTTCAGCAGAAAAATGCAGAAATCTTTCCAGGCTACACCTTACACTATAGCAATGTGCTAATCCACTTGCTGTTGGAGCCTCTGAGGTCTTGGGATTGAGACCTAATGTAAATTACTAAGCCTTCCTAATGTTTGGCTACCTGTCTCTGGCCATAAACTCCATGTGTGACTCAGCATAGTCTGACCTAAGACCACCTCTGCCTAGCCTCTGCTAACATGGTAAAATACTGTTTGCCCTTTTCCCCCACCCCACCTACCCTATCTCAGGACTCCCACCCCCTTCTCACAACCCTATATATGTCCCAGACTGATGCAATAAAGAGAGTTCTTGCTTCCACAAGGCTTCTGACTCAGCGTGTGTGATTTTCCCCTGGTGGCTAGGGGATGCTGGGTTGTCTACACCCATCATCTTGCTCCAACCTCAGGGAGAGGCCAGCATGTCCGGATCTCCCTCCACCCTATCTGCCAGAGAGAAAGAGTCTGGCACACTTGCCATTCTCAACTTTCCCCTGTAACCCCCAGCTCATGCTTTCCCTGGCTAGTTAGCCATTTACCTTGTCTTAGTCTAGTTACATTTATTTTGCCAGAAATCCAATTTTTTCAGATCATTTGGTCAAGTATCGATGGGCACCAGCTTGGACTGTGAAACCTTGAATCTTCTCATGGCTTCTTTCTGGAAATCTTTTCGTTTTTATTTCTCATCATTGTGCATCCTAAACCTAGAAAGGGAGAACCGGGCCAAGTGTGATGATAGTATATACCTGTAATCTCAGCACTTGAAGGATGGAACATTCAGAGTTGAAGTCAAAGCTACTTGAGACTTTATAAAAGGGAGGGAGACAGGGCAGAGGGAAGGTGAACTGAGACTGGGAGGGGAGAGAGAGAAAAGGGAGGAGACAGGGAGAGAAGAGGAAGGGAAGATATTGAACAGGATGGAACCAACAATCACGAACCAGACTGGAGATAACTGGAAGGATTCTAATGTTGGTCACCAATATGCCTATATTTATTTTACTCAATTTATCATTGTTGTCATGGCTGCACCATTCTGAACCATAATATTTTTTAAAACACTAGTCACAGTCACACTGCAGCAAGGCCCCATTCCAAACTTTAACCAGAACTAAAACTCCACTGGCATTCCGGTGACAGCAGTGAAGGTCTGTGTGTCACACTCCTTCCTCACAGCAAAGTGAAGCCCACAGACACCCAGTCTGGAAGGATAAGATCCCTGGACCCATAGAGAAAGAAATAAGACAAGACAGGAAAGCAGAACACAAAAAAGTAAGGGAATCAGATTTTCCCACTCTTGGAACTCTGGGGTTTAGTGGGAGTCTTACTTGGGAGCTTTTACTCAAATACTCAAAGCATCATTACCCAATCCCTAGTGCTGCCATTTAAGTATTTCCTATTTTAGTGCTAGTTTTCAAAGTCTAGAATGAAAAAAATAAGCAGTAAACACCTGTATTTTAAGTCTATTCTAGATCATTAAAGCTATATCACACTATTCCTAATGTCTTCAATCATTGGATCTGACTTAGTTCAAATGGAAAAAAATACAATGTATTTTGGCCTGTTTTATTTTCTATTACTCGCGTTTATCTGCAATTGAGTCAATAGTAATAATAATAATTTGTCTGTCTCCACATATTAGAATGAATGGTACCTGAGAAGCGACTCGATGTTTCTCGGGTCTCCAAGGTCTGACACATCATGGGGTCAGCTGTTTCCTGAACGAAAGGACAGACGAATATCTGGACAAGTGTGTGCATTACGCCCGCAGAATCCAAGCACTGTCTTTTCCTTCTCCCCACTCAACTCCAGCGCTGACCAGAGAAACTTCTCGTCAAATACAGCCCAATGAAATGTTGCTTTGTGTTATTCCCCCAAGATTTCTCAGAGAAGGTCTGAAGACTAAGACCTACCTCCTCGCGTTTATTCCTACCAGTAAAGAAAGTCACCTCGGTCCGTCCTGGTAGGGGTGGGTGCCTCTCAGGCCACACTGAACTGAGAGTTCACAACTCACAGCTAGCTTTAAAAAAAAAAAAAAAAAAAAATCAAGCTTCCCATTCCCATTATCCTTGGCGTTCCGATCACCGGAACCGCAACTTTAAAACAGGCGGGACTTCCTGTACTGTTGCTATGGCTTCCAGGCTCTGATTTGAAGGGAATAGGTGTCAATCAATTCTGAATTCACTTCCGGGGCACCACTATGAATTACGAGGTGGGGCTTTCTGGTCAGGCTTTTGCTTTCCTTTTCCCTTTTGACTCGCTCTGGATCTTCACTGGTCCGTTCCAGTTTAAACAGCCAAAGTCTGGAGATAAAACAGTCTTCTGGCCTTTGTTTTTGCCTGTGAATAAGTAGCCTCTTGGTGGCAGCATGACTTTACAAATGCCTGCAGTTCTGCTCTTCCCTTGCCCTTTGTGTTTAGAAAAAAAGACACTGCTTCTTTATAATAACATAGACCTTTTCTGGCATTTTCATAGCCCCCAGGTTTTCCTAATTCTGAGCCAATCCGATGAGTAGAAGAGTGGCTGGAAAAAATGTTTTAGATCTTCCATTGATTATTAGATGGAGTGTATACTTCTCGGATATTCATTTATGCATTTTGATTTTCAAAAGAAAGCTACATCTCCCATAGAACACATCTTCTTTATAGACCTGATTATTAATAGTAAATAAAAGCGTAGTAGGTTAGGTTGTGTTATTAAAAATATCAGACTGAGTACTTTATAATCAATAGAAATTAATTTCTCAAATTTCAGAGGTTGGGAAGTACAAGACAAAGGAAAGAACTGTTTTTGACCTCTCACTGCTTTCAAGATTGAGCACTGTTGCTTGGTACTCATTGTTGCTTGGTACTTGGGGAACTGTTTAATCATATGATGGAGGAGGTGTCAAGGAATTCACTTCCTATGTCATATCTATATCCACATATAAAATCATTTTGTTTATAAGAATTCGACTCAAAAACCTTCCAAAGCCTATGCCTCCAAATACATTAGTGATTAAGTTGTGACCAAAATATTAATACAGTTGTACCTATCTGACATATATTGAGCAGGCCTCCTACATTACTTAATGTTTCACACTGTATGAGTATTGCAGAATAACTACAAGGTGGGTAGTTTTGTTCTCATTTTAAAAGTGTGTGTGTATGAGAGAGATACATAATTATACATATATATATACATGAGACTCTAAAAATAGCATAATTAGTAATCTAATCCAAAGATAGATTATCTTGTGTTGAAATTATTAGTATTTCATGTTGTTTTCTGAGTTTTTCTTCCTGAAAAGCAAGTATGTTCCCAGGGTACAAGAACAAAGCAGTGGCTGGAATTCCTGGCCTGTTGGAATTCATTTTCTTACCTAATGTTAGATTATTAGGAGGCATCTCTAGAGAGACAGAAGGCAGAAGCAGTGAGAGGTCTGAGCTGACTTTAGGCATGACCATGTTTATTCAGTGATGGAGAATTTTGTCACTCTCATAAGCTATGGCCAAAATGCCTACAGGGATTGTAGGCCCCTTATAACAGGAAAAATGTAGTTCACATGCAAAGACCAGCAGTGTATTCTTTCAGCAGGAAACTATCACCTCCCACATTGGGAAAGCTGAAGCAGACCTTGATGGCAATGAGGCAGAATGGAGGTGGGATTCTGGACAACAACACAAAGTTGAGAAATACTTAACAAAGACAACACATCAAATAACCAATGTTCTGGTTACTTTTATGTTTTTATGTAAACTTGACAAAATCTACAGTCTTCTGGGAAGAAGAACTCTCAGCAGGAGAATATGCCTCTCTAACTTTAGTTAGTGACAAGTCTGGTGGGCATTTCTTGTTTGATTTATGTGGGAGAGCCCACCTCACAGAGGCAGTACTATCCCTGGGCATGTGATCCTGGGTGGCACAGGAAAACAGACTGAGGAAGTCATATGGAACAAGCCAGTAAATATGACTTACTTTTGCTTCACTTCCCACCTCTAGGTTCTTGCCTTGAGTTCCTGCCCTAACTTCCTTCAGAAATGGACTGTGATGAAGAAAACATAAAACCTAAAAGGATTAAACCTTTTCCTTTCACAACTGCTTTTGGTCAGTGAGACTGGAGAGAAGGCTCAGTGGTTAAGAGTGATTGCTGTTCTTGCAGAGGACCTGAATTTGAGTTCCCAGCACTCACAACTTCAGCATATATATATATTTATATATATATATAAATATATATATATAAAACAGAAATAGCTTAAGCAGATTTATATCTGATACTTCTGACCTCCATGGGTAATCATATGCACATGCAAACACACACACATAAACATATTTGTAGCAGGCTTTCTTGGACTGCCAGTCCCCAAATTATGACATGGAGACATTATTATTATTAATGTTGAATGCTTGACCTTAGCTTAGGCTTGTTTTTAGCTAGCTATTTTTAATTTAAATTAACCCATTTCTATTAATCCATGTGCTGCCCTAATGTTTACTGTCAATCCTGCTTTCCTGCTTCCTCAGTCTGTCTGGCTCCCCTTTGTTCTCTGCCCACCAATCACACCTATCCCTCCTCTGTCTAGCTATTGGCCCTTCAGCTTTTTATTAGACCAGTTGGGTGACTTAGGCAGGCAAGGTAAAACAGCAACACATAATTTTTACATAATTAAACAAATAACGTATAAACAAAAGCAACACACCTTTACATAATTAAACAAATGCACCATAAACAAATGAAACACATCTTTAGATAGATAATTATTCTATTTCACTGATAAAAAATCTTTATAAATGATTTTCAAAAAGCAATGGGAAATTCAGCTCATATAACAGCTTGAAACTCTATCAGTATAAATTAGCACTAGTAGTTACTCAGCAGGAATGAAGCAGCACACCTGCCATGTAAACCATTCTTTGGGCATAGTTATTGTGGAGTTCGTGGCTACTGGACTATAGGCAGCAAAGTAAACATAATTGCCCTTGAAACTTATTCTCACAACTAGGGAGAGGAAAAAACAAAACAAAACAAAAAACAAAGCTATGGCCTGAAATGGTGTGACAGAACATTCCACCAAGGCATCAATGCCTTGAGAAAATACAACGGCAATCTTTGCTTTCCTATTTACAAGGTTTCAAATTTTCACAAGGTGTCATATTTTCATCTCTAGCTAAATCCAAGGTACATCTCTTCTCTGGAACATTCAGGATGTCAGTGACCTACTGCACCATTTATTTAATGTGTCCATCTATGAGAAATATTTCATTGTTTCTCCTATATATGGGACACTGGGATTCTTTCTACAGTGAGTTTCTTATGGAGTTTGAGGAAACATTTAAGAGAAAAAATTTTTTCAAGATACAATTTTATATCTTAAATTTCAGCTATCACTGATACAAATGTTGGAAAGTCAGCTGATATTTGAATCAGGCTATTTGCACATTGTTTAATAATGTTCTTATTAGAAATAAAATCTGATGGATGGCTCTTCAAAGGTGCTTTGAGCCAACTTACATCTAGCTACAAATGAGCAGAAATCACTAGAACCCTGCCAATTCCTACTTGTGTATTTCTCCCACCCAAACTCTGATTAGCTACCTCTACTAACCCAAATAAAAAGTTTAGATTAAAAAATTACTAACAGTCAAGTTTGCCTCCTAGGTAATGCGTCTGGTAAACTTTAAATAAGATGTAAGGCACAGAACTGAACTTATGCAGAGTTTTTAATTGAAAGAGAAATGTAAGCACCACATGGGAAGATAACACTTGATGATGTGTAAGATTGTGCTTTCTTGATTTTTCAAAAAAGAGGGGAAGGGTAATGTGTTAGTGTATAAACTATTCTTTACACTTAGTCAGCATGCCTACCATTCATGCCTTACTTTGCAAGGCTGAAAAATAAACTGTCTCGATTTTGTTGCTCTGAGTCTCCAGTAATCTATTATGAAATGAGAATCATTTCTCACATCTTAGAAATGTCTCCAAAGATATAGTTTTTCCTCCCATTTATTTGCCACTCCAGATATCTGGTGCCAGTTGAATAGACTCAAAAACTCTTGCTCAGATTACTAAAATTGCAGAGCAACATATAGTGACTGACAAAATCCTTTCCAAATAATAAGCTTATATTACACACACACACACACACACATATGGACCTTAGCTTTCTGGAAATAATGGCAAAACATTAGATTCACTCTTGCAAAAACAAAGATTATTAAACATAATTTCAGTGTTAATTTCTTTTGTGTCAACATTTATTCCACTAAAAATGCTCTTCTGTGGGAAAAAACTACCTTTGTCATTTTTCATGGACTGAGCTTTCAAAATACCTATAAAATGAAGAACATTACCAGAAAACAAGCACTGGTAGTTAACATTAGATTTTAACAACTGTTTGTTACTGTTAGGTAATCATCATTTAAGATTATACAGTAAATTGCATTTTAAGTATTTACTGAAATGATCAACAGAAAACTTTATGAAACAACAATTGCCACACATTGTTATGTAAAATCAAGGTGACTGTACATTTTTAATTTTTAAACTATGGATAGATCTTAGGCTGACATGTGGAAATAAAGCTACTGAAACGATGAACTGTTACTGTTATTGCTGATTGTGTACATCGTTATGCTGACTTTAATTGGCTTTTATTGAGTTAAGCCTATATGTTTTGTGATGTGATGCAAAAAAAGTTTGACTTGAAGCTCAGTTATGTCAATGATAAATATTATTTGACATCATTTAAAAAGTAGACATAACAGAACACCAAACACACTTAATCTAAGTTATATGTGCATTCTATAAAATGCAACACAGAAGGAGCAAGAACTTGGAGTAGGACTTGGTTGGGATAGTGTAGGATGCTGATTAACACATATAAAGTTTCAGTTAGAAACAATGAAAAATCCATGAAGATTGTTGAGAGTAGGATTGCAACACAAGTGGCACAGCCATATCTGAATGGAACAGCAGAAGTCATAAAGCCAGCACAGCTGCTTGACAAAAATCCAGCAAAGCTAGATGATGGCTGCCCTGCTACCTTGGGTTTTCATCTCTACCTGTTGAAAACTCTTAAGGCACTCTTAATATTTGTACAATTTGGGGACTCTGGGTTGATGGAAATTTTCTTATGAATCATTTATGCCTTCTCCCAGGAATGCTGCTTCTACACTTCCTCAGGACAGCCCTGAGCATACTACCCGTTCTGCTTCTAGGGTGATATCATTATCTACTTGAAGGTGTTCCTTATGCCTTGGAGGTTGTGACTCACATAAGGAAGCCAGAGGTCTCTTCACGAGGCTATGAGACATTCTTGAAACATCTGTCCCTGTACATATTCAGGAACAAGATATTCAAAGTAAACTCAAAAATATTTGGTGGGCTAGAGGAGTGGCCACAGATTAGATTACAGGCCTCTTCTGACTATACACTCAAGACAATTATGTGGCATATACATTAACGAAAGTTACATTAACTGAAGTTACCTCTTCTCTCTTATACTAATGGGCAAAAATGATAAAAGTATGTGTCAAGACCTCTTTTTCTTAGAGAATATAGCTCATAGAGTCACTATGGTGGCATATGACCAAAGAAGAATAGAATGCCAGGATTAGACATATAGACAAATTCTGTAAAGACATAAAATATAAACATTGTATGACAGAATTTGAATAATAACTGCATCAGCTTTGGACTGACGATTTTTCTTGGGCACTCTAACCACTAAGTCTTAATAATACATTGCTTGGGGCTTGGTACCATGCCTGAGCTGGCTTGAAGACTTTATTTTGGTCTACCATCCTTTAAGAAACCAAAGCTACAAGTCTGAGAATAGACTGTCATATGCCTCTAGATTATTAAAAACTGGATTAAGGGTTAATGAGTAAAAATAAAAAATCTGTTCATCAATGATGTCAAAACTTGAGGAAAAATGATTGGAAATGATAACTCCACTCTGTCATAGGAAATAATGATGAAAAGATGAGCAAAAAATTGAAACACATATCCAAAAACAAAAATATTGCACAAACTCTAGTTAGTATATAATAAAAACCCAGAGCCAGAAATTGGGGAGAAACTGACATATCAGACAGAGGAAACAGAACACAGTCAATTCTCACCCAGCCAACTTCTCAAGCCTAAATGCCATCTTCAAGAGTCCTCTGCCTGGCTGGTTGCTTCTACAGAATGCTTGAATGTCTGCTCCTCCAGCCTTAAATATCTTCCCCCTCATCTGTTCAACTTCTGGGTTCAACTCTGCATCATAATCCAAGAGTTAGGATTAAAGGTGTGAGCTTCTACTGTTTGGTTGTTATGCCTTGAACTCACAGAAATACAGAAAGATCTGTCTCCTGAGTGATGGCATGAGAATCACCAACCACTCTCTGACCCTCATGGTTTGACTGTGAGTAATTCTGTTCTCTGATATTCTAGGCTGATTTTATTAAATATAAAACATATCACAACACAAAAAATGATATGATCTATGTTTTGGAACATCATTCATTATCTCGGCTTACTAATTTCTGTATAAATAAGGAAGCACTCTGGCTGCTAATCAGTCAGGCTGCAAGATTTTGCTGACCACCATTGCCTGGCTCACTCCTTCCTCTGCCAACTCCTTACATCTTCTGCTGGGACCTGTCAACCACTGGAAATAGGTCCCAGAATCTGGCTTCCTATCTGTCTATCTCTCCTAAAATGAAACTAAGAAGTGTCCTTGTGTCTGATTCCTCCCATTGCTGCTCTTACATTCACCTATCTTCAGACCCTGCCCTCATCTGGAGTTGGACCCCATCACACAAGAAAAAGAAGCAAGCTAATGTAGTTATTAACTCTCTTTAGCTATGTAGGTAGCATTATGGCATTTTCATACATGCTTCAGTCTTATGCATACTTTTGCCCCGTGGTACTCCCTTTTTGCTAATCTCCTTCCTTTTCCACATAGCCCCCCTTTCTGTTTTCCTACCGCTAATGTTGTAACATTCTTTCTCCCCGAGATCTCTTTTTCATTTCTGTGTCCCCTTTTCTATTTTATGATCACAAATGCAGAAACACATTAAAATCTACATTCTTTAGATGTAAAAAAAATATCATTTGTTTTTCATTATCTGGCTTATTTCCCTTGATATGGTGATTTCCATTTCCATCCATTTTCCTCATCACAAGATGAATCTTTCTGGATTTTGGACTTCTCTGGGTTTTCTGTTTCTTGGTATTCTTTTTTTTTTCTTAAAGTTTATCTAAGATATTTTTGGTTTCAGAAAGCATGTCTGGTGTGCAGAAAAGAATGTTACTGTTCTATTGTTGCCTGTATACTTTCCTATTGGTTTTAGTATTATAATTTTTATCTACAGCATTTTTTCAATCTTACTGCTGACATTCTCCTTTCCAGTTGTCAGTGGACACCAGTACAGTGCTATTGTTCAGGTACTGAGTAATACATTGACCATTTCTGAACTGCCATTTACTTCTACTCCTTCCCTCCAATGTTTGAATAGCTACTTTGATTCTGAAACAATAGGCATAAATGAAAATAATTATTGTAATTATTTCAATTTTTAATTAAAATTCATTGTAACTCTTTCTGGGCAAGTTTCCTTCCCTACCAGTGAGAAGAAAACTCTAGGTGATAGTCTTGTCTCTTGCAGTTTTAGGATAGAAGAAGGAGCCTTATTCAATATTAAGATCTACTTACTGGTCAATGCAAATATCTGTCTGCAAATAGTTGTATTGTAAACAGTTACTTTGTTTTAAAATATTAAAAATAAGTACAATATACTATTCGCATATTACATTTTAATTTTAAAAACTTAAAGCAACATATCTACCTAAAACATTAAACAAAGCAAATTATATAAGTTGCTTCCTGAAATAAAAGGTCTGTTGAATCTCTTGACTTGTAATACAGCAATTTGGCAATCAGCTTCAGTCTACTCCTCCACATTACTCTTGTTTATTGATCTCTACATTTGTCAACATTCAAAATCCACGTGGACAATGCAACCTACATTCAAGTATCTGGGTAGCACATAGACTCATATACTATAAGTGCTTGAATCAATATAATTTTAATTTATTTGTTCTTTACCACAATTCAGAGTTTAGCTGTTCTTTCCAAACCTTCTTTTCCAAATCTGCTTTTCAAATTGGTTCTTCTAGTCCTGTGAATGACCGAGGTAGTTTTCCTAAGGTCAGATTTTGTACATTGTTCTCTGGTACTTTGTACAAGAGATCAAGTGGCTCTGGGAAGCAACAGTAACTCAATTTCCTACTTCTGCTGCCTGTTTCTATGATGGATCACCTACTCCCCCCACCAATAGTCTTTCGCTTAAAGCCAATTTCTTAAAAAAAAAAAAAAAAAAAAAAAAAAATAGTATAGTCTCTCCAAACTAAAACTAATAATTTTTAAAGTCCCAGAGGCTCTGTAAATAAACAGAAAACTTTAAAATATGATCCATTAACCACTTGATGTACTGTCCAGGAATGTAAATGAAGGCAGGATTTCAAAGTTGCATTTTCATACTCATGTTCACAGCAGCATTATTTACAGTTATTCCAAAGGTAAAGGTAATCCAAGAGCATCTCCATGGATAAATAAGACACACTATTTACATACAGTGGAATACCATTCAGGCTTTAAAATAAAATGAAATCCTGTTAGTCATTAGATGGAGTGAAATAAGCCAGCAACAAAATAGAAAAAACTGCATGAGTATATGGAGCATCTAACAGTCCAATTTAGGAAAACTGAATGGTGATTTCAGGAACTTGGAAGAAGGGGAAATTGGAATCTATTGTTTAGTAAGCATGGAGTTTTTAGTTTTACAACATAAAAAAAATTGCTGGAAGAAAACCATGACTATATGTAACACTTCTGAATTGTTTACCTATAAGTGGTTGAATCAATACAATTTTAATTTATTTGTTCTTTACCACAATTCAGAGTTTATAGACCATCTGATAAATTTTCTTATTTGCAACTTTGTGTTGATACATTTTACATTTAATAAAATCAGTCTGGAATACCAGAGAACAGATCCATCCTCAGTCAAGCCAGGGGGGTCAGAGAGTGGTAACTATTGCCTTTAATCCCAGCAGGGAAAATACTAAGTGGTGACCTACACTTTAAATACCATAACTCCAGAGACAGAGATCTTTCTGTGTTTCTATGAGTTCAAGGCCTAACTACTAAACAGTAGTAGCTCATACCTTTAATCTTAACTCTAGAATTATGATGCAGAATTGAACATGGAAGTAAAACAACTAACTGGGCAAAGAAGATATTTAAGGAGATGTAGGCAGACAGTGTGATATTCCATAGAATCGACAGACCAGGCTGAGGAACCTGGAACATAGCTTTACCCTGAGAAGTTAGCTGGGTAAGAATTGACTGTGATGTTTCATCTCTCTGATATTCCAGTCTTTTCTCCAATATCTGGCTTTGAGTTTTCATTTAATAACAACTAGAATTGATGTTTCACAACTTTTTAGAACTTTCTATGGGAACTGTCGTCTTTGCCTTCCCTGCCCGCTTTAACCCACATCCATCTGATTTCAATTACTTCTCAGAATTTATGTCCTTAGTATACTCAGGGTGTTGGGCTTTGTTCACCATTTATTTCTAGAAGTTTTCTGATCCCTTGGCTTCTGTGAAATCCTGCCTTATAGTTTCTTGATGTCTTAGTGACAACTTTTTCTCTTTAGTCTTTTTCTTCCCTCATAGATGCTTGTGTCCTTGTCCTATCTCTCTTTGTGCCTTGTATAGTCTTAACATTTTTCTTGTGAAAGCACAAAGTACCTGCTATCAAATTCCTATCCCTGCTCAAGACTCTCTCTGGCATTTTGACTCTATAGAAGTCCAATAAGCTATTTCAACTCAATTTGTCAAACAACACTCACCCTTCCTACTGTGTCTTTAACTCAGTAATATTCCCCTCCACATTTTGCTCTGAAGCCTGGGGTTCATACTAGGATGCTGATTTTCTTTTATTATCCATATCAAATTGGTCCAGAAGGTGTTATTAATTCTTAAACTATCTCAATGGTCAGTGTTTTCTTTTCCAACACTTATCACCTTCAACCTGGTCTGCTTTTGATTTTGTCTTCAAGTTAACCTTCCACATCTTTTAATTGTTTGGGAGAGTCCCCTCAATTCCCCTGATCAACACCTTAAAGGGAGACATTCCTTGCCGGACACTGGGGTTTTTGCTAGGTAGTCTATGGGTTTGGGGGAGCATTATCACCACATGTGACATAACTTCATTTACATGTCATTCAAATTACATATACACAATTTTTCTCTATGGCTTTTCCAATCATCTTCAATGTTCTTTGTCCCTCTCTCCCATGGATTGTCCTTCTTCCAGCAAGATAAAGTATCCTCATTTTTCCTATTTCCCAGTTCATCCTACTCTCTTGCTTTCTATAGCTCCTTCTATCTTTGGTTTCTGTGGTAACTTCACGTTATACACTAACATCTTAAGATTCAGAACTAGGACACACAAATCAGAGAAATATGCAGCATTTGTTTTCCTGGGTCTGGATTATCTCACCCAGTATAATATTTTCTAGTTTTATCCATTTACCCACAAATTGATTTCATTTTTCCTTACAGCTGACATAGAATTCCACTTCATATATGTACATTTTCATTGTCCTTTTATCAGCTGAAGGACAATAGGTTGTTTTTATTTCCTAGCTATTATGATGAATGTGGCTGAGCAAATATCTGTAAAACAGGATATTGAATTTTTTGGACATATACCAACGAGTTGTATAGCTACATAAAGTGGTAAGATTTCAGTACTACAACAACAATAATAAAACAGCACAGTAATGGAACAAAAACACATTAGTAAATCAATAGGACAAAAATAGAACTCTCAAATATGAGTGTATGTAATTTTACAGACATCTGATATTTCACAAAGATACCAACAATACACAATGGAGAAGAGACAGCATCTTCAACAAATGGTACTATGCTAACTGGATGTCTACTTGGAGAAGACTGAAATTAGACCTACATGCATTACGCCAAACTAAAATCAACTTGGAATGAATCAAAAAGCTCAATGTGAAATAGGAAATGCTGCAACTGCTAGACAAAGACATAGGTGCTACCCTACAAGATACAGAAGTAGGAAGAGACTTTCTGACCATGACTTCATTCAATTAGGAATTAAGGCAAAAAATAACAAATAAGACCTCATAAAACCAAAATACTTCTGTACAGCAAAAATAACAATAAGCTAGAGAAGAGGAAGCCCATGGAGTGGGAGAAAATCTTTGGCAGCTGTTCATTTGATAGAATGTACAGAATATATAACAAAAAAAATTAAGAAAACAATGATCCAGTTAAAAAAGGGCCTGGGGGTGGAGGGAGTTGTGGAACTCAACAGAAAATTCTCAAAAAAAAAAAATAAAAATAAAAATAAAATAAATTAAAAATGACTAGCAATTGTCTTTAAAAATGTTCATGACCTTTAGCAATTAGGGAAATGCCAATTAATACAACTTTCAGATTCCATGTTACTACAACCAGGATGGCTAAGATCAAGAAAACAACTGATAATAAATGTTGGTGAGGGATATGGGAATGAAAACTTTTGTTTATTGTTGATAGGTTTCCAAACTGGGACAGGTACAGTCTTTTTTTTTAATTTTTTTAATGTGAATTGGTGCTTTGCCTGCATGTATAACTGTGTAAGGGTGTCAGATCTTGGAATTACAGACAGTGGTTAGCTGCCATGTGGATGCTGGGAATTAAACTCAGATCCTCCGGAAGAACAGTCAGTGCTCTTAACTGCTGAGCCATCTCTCTAGCCCCGAGAGTGGTACATTCTTAAAAACAAACAACAACAAAAAAATCCCAAAGACAACAGAAAATCCCTTTAAAAAAACAAAAAAACAAAAAACAAAAACGAAAAAACATATCTTTAAAATTCACCACACAAGATCCAGACTGCACTCTGCTCCAGCTAGATTTTTTTTTTTTTTTTTTGCGGGGGGCAAGGTCTTTTCACTAATACCTTTGCCCATGGTGTTCCCTGTGCTTCAATCCTTTCCGACCTGCTTGGTTAAGTGCTCATCATGCCTCAGCTTAGGTATGCTCTCACAGAATAGGATGATGCTCACCTCTTTGTTACGTCACTCTAGCTAGCTTCCAAAGCAGGTAGCAAATTCTCTTTCATCGCATTGCCCAGCTTCTAATATCACGCGCAGGAATGGAGTGTAAATTGAACTTTCTTTTCTGCTGAGAACACAGCAGACAAGGGGCTTTAAAGCAGCATAATTTAAATTTTTAATTTAAAAAACTGCTTTCATACAACATATTTCCCCTGTTGATTTATAGAATTCCTCTATTACCACGGATAGAGAAACGGCGTTTCTAAGCAACAAGCAGCCACTTTGGCGCCAGCGTGGCCCGGAAGAGGCGGGGCCGGGACTTCCGTAAGGGAGGACACGCAGGCGCAGACAGATAAAAGAGTTTCCATTTCCGTCCTGCTGTTCTCAATCAACTGTTAAAGCAGCACGCGCAGCAAGCCGCTTCCGGAAAGGTGAAGCGGCACTTACCTGGCAGTAATATGGATACCGCCACCGAAATCGAAGAGCCGGTAAGATGCTGCTGGGGCTCGGTAAATACCCTAGTAGAGACTGAGTCATGAGCGACCCAGGGAGTCGGGGGTCGCTCACACAGTCCCGCTTTTTCTTTTTCTTCTCAGGTTTCTGGGGAAGTGGTGTCCGTGGCCCACGCTCTTTCTCTTCCCGCCGAGTCATATGGGAACGACGTGAGTATGACTGACCTACACTCCCCCCCCCCAGCTGTCCCATAATGTCCGAATGCCCGGGCAGTATATTATAAACCTCTTTCCTGTTGTTTTCTTCAGACCTCCCCGCGTCAACCGAAAATTGTACAAATTGTACCTTTTTCCACATCAGTCTAATTACATTGACAAATGTAGGGCTTTAGCGACTGTGAAAGTGACCCATTAACTTTTCTATAATTTAGAAACACCCTGGAGGGATCTAAACACCCTACATGTCCAGATATCAACCCCTCTGATCAAATCAGAGTGTCTGGGGCAAGAGAAGCAAAAACCTAGTAGTTTTCAAAAGGTCTTAAGTGATCCCATTGTGCAGCAAAGTTGCACTGGTTTTCGGTGTACTTCACTTGTACCTATACATGGCTATATATTGAGAGACAGGGAAAAAACCGACAGCAGGAATAGTAATACTACTCAAATAAAAATTTAATGTGTACTAGATGAGTGGCTCAGGCAAGGATGGAGGCAGTAGATTTCATCAGTGAAGTGTAGTTCAACTTCTATCCTATGACAGCAAAATCATTTTCTTTACACCCCTTGGGATTTAGCAGGATGTCTTTAATTTATTACCCATTACAAAACTTGGATATTTCTGAGCTGATTTTCTTCCTCTTTTGCAGCCAGATATTGAGATGGCTTGGGCCATTCGAGCAATGCAGCATGCAGAAGTCTATTACAAAGTGAGTTGTCTTTATCATTAAGCAGAAGTCAACACATAAGTTTTGTGTGTGACACTATGCTAATCATAGTTCTTAGCAACTTAAACAGTTAGGTTTTGCACATTGTCTTAACTACCAAAGAAATCTTATATTCAGGGAACAAGGATAAAAGTGAATTTGATGATGAAAGTTCTGCTTGTCTGCCTCCTGTTGTTAGCTACCTGGAGGAAGGATAAATGATGGGACCATACATAGCAGGCACTTAAATGTCTGTTGGATGAATGAATAATCCATAGAACGAGAGCCAAGTAAAACTAGGACTGAAGGCTTTATTCAATTGCCAAATTGATAAAAAGATGAGAGAGAAAGACAGAGGCTGAGACTTTTATTATGGCTCTTAAAACCATTTTAATGACTTCATGTAAAACCTGGACTGTTAATACTGCCTAAAGTTATCTTCTGTCCTAAGAAACATGTGGTTTCCTGATGGTATTCCACTGGAGGAGTAGAAATGTAATTAGTGACTAGCATCTTTGTTTTATCATCTGGCAGCTGATTTCATCAGTTGACCCACAGTTCCTGAAACTCACCAAAGTAGATGACCAAATCTACTCTGAGTTCCGTGAAAATTTCGAAAAGCTCAGGGTAGATGTATTGGACCCAGAAGAACTCAAATCAGAATCAGCTAAAGAGGTAAGTATCCTCTTAAATGTTATCTAACATTTGGCCAATGATTTTGATTATGTTTTTATGTAAGCTTCAAGTTTGTTCAAGGAGCAAATTTATAATAAGGAGCCTGTATTTTATAATACTTAAGTCAATATGGAATGAATTATTTTCTGTCTTATGCACTTTTGTGTTTATTGAGACCATTTTTTTTTCCTTTCCTTATCTTGGGCATTTCAACTACCCTATTTACCTATTCCTTTAAGTGGGAGGAGTGATGAATTTATTTTAGCAGGAAATTTAGCTGGAGAGATTGGATGATGATGGAGTAGTTAATAGGGTACGGGGAATATAGGGAGATATTTTGATTCTCTGGATTTTTGTTCCATTGATCTTAGGTTCTGGATAAGCATACAAATGCTGTTTCTTGCTTATGTGATCATCTCTTACTAATACAACACTGATATTACAATAGGAAAAATATTTTTCTTAAAAGTGGGCTCTTGGCTAATGAAGAATTTAAATTTGGAACTCTTAGTAGGCTGTCACTGATCTGTGAGAACATCCCCTTATTTGGGTGGACATTTATAAATTAAAGGTATGTCCTTGTCCTCTTTTGTCTTATCACCACTTTGGTGAGGATGAATAATCGTTTTGGCTTGAGCTGTGTGATAACTCAAAGCAAAACAGAGATACATTTTAGGAATCACATTTTTATTTTGTAGTAAAAAAGGTTGAGGTGGTTGGTTTTGTTATTTGATTTTCCTGATCAAAATGTTACCAGCCTAAAACCATAACATAACACTGAAATGTACAGTTTTCATCATAAAGCTGACAGTCATCTCACAACTAGTCTCCTTCACTGTGGCTTTTATTCTCACTGAGGAAGCTCAAACCTCTTTCCTGGCTTGAGCACATTAGACTCTTGGATTCATCAGTTAAGGTGTCTTTTTCTTTTTTTGCCTTTATAGAAGTGGAGGCCATTTTGCTTAAAATTTGAAGGGATTGTAGAAGACTACAACTATGGTACTTTGCTGCGACTGGATTGTTCCCAGGGCTACACTGAGGAGAACACCATCTTTGGTGAGTTTCTTGCCTCTGGCATTGTTTCTGTAATGAGGAGTCTGGCTGGGTTCAGTCATGAATCACTAACAACTATAGCTACCTTGCAGACAATCTTATTTATATATATATCTTTCAAGATTACGTTTCTTTCCTAAACTGTCAGATAGGTACATATTTTCATTAGCAGGTTAGAATTCAAGATTTCTAGTTTATATATTTGAATGGCTTTCATGTGAGTTAAATTTTTCTGTGGGTTTCTAGTCAGTATACATGCTTGCCAAAGACCAGGACAATCAATTCTATTTACCTTTCAGCACCCAGGATTCAATTTTTTGCAATTGAAATTGCTCGGAACCGGGAAGGCTATAACAAAGCAGTTTCCGTCAGTGTTCAGGACAAAGAAGGAGAGAAAGGAGCTGACAATAAAGAAGAGGAAACTGAGAAAGGAGCTGATAGTGGAGGAGAAAAAGAGGAAGGAGTCAACAAAGAAAAATAAAAAACTGACCAGGCAG
>PVIH01020563.1:7402-32115 GCA_004025045.1 Sigmodon hispidus
GGTACATCTACACAATGGAATACTACTCAGCAGTAAGAAAAAACGATATCCTAAAATTCGCAGGCAAATGGATGGATTTGGAGAATATCCTCCTGAGCGAGGTATCACAATCTCAGAGAGATAAGCAGGGGATGTACTCACTCACTAGTGGTCTCTAAACAAACAAACAAGAAAAAAAAAAAAGCCAAACATGCCCAAGTGGCAAACCACAACCACTGAATAGCTTGGGATCAGAAACACTCTGGACTGACCCTTCGAACCCACTCCAACTATAGGAATACCAGACTCATTCTTGAGGGAGGGGGGACAAAACTGGATTTGGCCAGGAGTGGAGACTGATCCAAGCATTATTGGGTCAGTGGGACCATAGGACTGTCTGCTCCCTGCCCAGTAAAGGGATAGCGAGTTGCAGAGAAGAGAAATGTCAAGATGTGGTTGGAGGGGGAAGGGACCTTGAATGAGGATATACAGGGATGGGAAAAAAAAATTTCAGAGGGAAAGCTGAACACATAGTAAATACATGTGTAGCAGTCTTATTTGCATTACCACCCTTGATAAGCCATGCTTATGATTCTTATCCTGTTCATAGTTATTGTTAACTTTTCCTCATTTCAAATTCATGTTACTGTTTATTTGTTAAATAAAAATAAAGAAGGAAAAAGAAAAAAAAAGATTTGGAATATAGAAAAAAAATGAGCTAAATTAGCCTGTCTACTTCAAAGACATATTAATCTCAAAATAAAACCAAGATATATAATATTTTGAAGAAAGGTTTTACTTTTGTATCTGCTGTTGGGGAAAGATATGGATGCCATCAAAATTAATAGAGACTCAATATACACTGGAGAAACTTCTTGATAAAAAGAAATAATGGTTCATCTAATCATGGGACAATTCTTTAAGTTGTAATAAAATGTTGCAAACAACGGTTGGAATTTCTTTTTTAAAATTGTTACAGAAAACTATAAAAACCCATCTTAAAAACATCAAAAAATTTTGGACAATTAGACACCAAAAAAAAAGTGAAGGCTATCCAAACAGCATTTACAAGAAAAAGTATCTTGGGCCTAGGTATCAATATAGGATAGTATATTGATATCAATAATGAATAGTAAAATCTCACTGCTTAACATCTATATATTTTTATTTGTAAGAAGAGTTTGAGTCTCCAAGGCATTTAATGCTATTTGCAGCTATTATAAAAGGTGATATGTCCCTTATTTTTTTTCAGCCTTTTTAACTTTAGTGTAAAGGAGGGCTACTGATTTCTTTGAGTTAATCTTGTATCCTGCTACATTGCTGAAGGTGTTTTTCAGCTGTAGAATTTCCCTGGTAGAATTTTGTGGATCCATTATGTACACACTCATATCATCTACAAATGAGATAGTTTCATTTATTTTCCAATTTATATCTCCTTAATCTCCTTTCATTCTCTTATTGCTTTAGCTAAAATTTTGAAAATTATATTGAATAGATGAGGGAAAAGAGAACATCTTTGTCTAGTTCCTCATTTTAGTTAGATTGCATCCAGGTTTTCTCTATTAAGTTTGATGTTGGCTGTTGGCTTCTTGTAAATTGCCTTTATTATATTTAGATATTTTCCCTGTATTCCTGATCTCTTTAGGACTTTAATCATAAAAGGGTGTTGGATTGGGTCAAAGTCTTTTTTTTTCAGTGACCATGGATATGATTATGTGGGGATTTTTTCTTCAGTTTGTTTATATGATGGATGACATTTACCATTTTTCATATGTTGAAACATCCCTGCAATTCTGGGATGAAGCCTACTTGATCATGGTGGATGATTTTTTTATATGGTTTTGAATATGGTTTGCTAGAATTTTGTTGAGAATATTTGCATCAATATTCATAAGGGAAATTGGTCTGTAATTCTCCTTCTTTGTTGCATTTTTCAGTGGCATGGGTATTAGGGTAACTGTGACCTCATAAAAAAGTTTGGTAGTATTCCTTCAGTTTCTAATCTGTGAAACAGTTTGAGGATTATTGGTAATAGTTCTTCTTTGAATGTCTGTTAGAATTCTGCAATGAAACCACCTCGACCTGGGCTGTTTTTACTAGGGAAGCTTTTAATGATAGCTTCAATTTCCTTTGGCTTTATAGGTCTGTTTAGGTATTTAATCTGATCTTGATTTAATTTTGGTAAATGGTACGTGACCAAAAAGCTGTCCATTTCTTCTAGTTTTTTCAATTTTGTGGAGTATACATTTCCAAAGTATGACCTGATTAATTCTCTAGATTTCCTGGGGTTCTGTTATGTCCCCCTTTTCATTTCTGATTTTGTTGATTTGGATTCTCTCTCTCTCTCTCTCTCTCTCTCTCTCTCTCTCTCTCTCTCTCTCTCTCTCTCTCTCTCTCGGCTTTTTGGTTAGTTTGGATGAGATTTTGTCTTTCTTATTGACTGTCTCAAATAACCAGTTCTTTGATCCATTGATTCTTGATATTGTTCTCTTTGTTTCAATTATATTAATTTCAGCTGTCAGTTTGATTATTTCCTGCAATCTACTCCTTCTAGGATAGTTTGTTTCTCATTGTTCTAAGGCTTCTAGCTGTGCTGTTAGTTTTGTAGTGTAGGATTACTCTAGGTTTTTCATATAGGCATCTAGTGCTATGAATTTTTCTCTTAAGACTGCGTTCATTGCTTCCTACAAGTTTGGGTATGTTGTGGATTCATTTTCATTAAAGTCTAGGAAGACTTTGATTTTTTTTTTTAATATCTTTCTTGACTTAGAGATGATTCAGTTGTGTGATGTTTAGTTTACATGACTTCTTAGGCTTTCTTTGATTTTTTTGATGTTGTTGAACACTAACTTTAGACCCTGGTGGTCTGATATGATACAAGAGATTATTTCCTTTTTTGTATCTATTGAAATATGATTTATGACCAATTATGTGGTCAATTTTAAAAAAAGTTCCATGTGGTGCTGAGAAATATATATATTCCTTTGCATTTCGTTGGAGGCCTCTGCAAACATCCATTAAATCCACTACAACATTACCTTTGTTAGACTCCTTCTATCTCTGTTGATTCTCTGTCTGGTTTACCTATACAAGAGAGAAAGTAGGTTGTTGAAGTCTGTCACTATTACGGTTTGAGAATGTATGTGGAATTTGAGCTTTAGTAATGTTTCTTTTATGTAGATAGGTGCCCTCATATTAAGGGCAAAATATTCAGGATTGCAATCTCATCTTGATCAATTTTTACTGAGATTATTAAGTGATGTCCATCCTGGTCTCTTTTAATTGATTTTGTTTGAAGTCCACTTTGTTAGTTATTAAGATGGTAACACCAGCTAGTTTCTTAGGGTCATTTCATTGGAAAGACTTTTCCCAACCCTTTACTCTGAGCCTCCTTCTGTCTTTAAGGTTGAGGTGTGTGTCTTTTATGGAGCAGAAGAATAGCTTCTGTTTTTGTATCCATTGTGTTAGTGTGTGTGTTTTTATAGGTGAAAAGAGTCCATTGATATTAAAGGATATTAATGACCACTGATTGATATTTCCTGTTATTTTTGGTGGTAGCTTGTATGTATTTCCTTTCTCGTTGCTTTTCTTCTGTGGGATTATTGATTGTTTGTGGTTTCATGGGTGTGTCTGGGATCCTTAGGCTGGAGTTTTACCTCTAATGCTTTCTTAAGGGCTAGACTGGTAGATAGATATTCTATAATTCTGACTTTGTCATGAAATATCTTGTTTACTCCATCTATGGTTATTGATAGTTTTGTTGTGTATAGTAGTCTACATTGGCAGCCATGGACTTTTAGTGTCTGTATAACTTCTGACCAAGCCCTTCTAGCTTTCATTGTTTCCATTGTCAGGTGTTATTGTGACGGGCCTGCCTTTATAGGTAAATTGGCCCTTTTCTTTTGCAGCTCTTAATTTTTTTCTTTGTTCTGTATGTTTTGTGGCTTGATTATTTTGTGAGAAGCAGACTTTGGGAGGGGGTCAATTTTATTTGGTGTTTGTAAGCTTCTTGTATCTTTATAGGCATTTCCTTCTTTAAGTTGAGAAACTTTTCTTCTATGATTTTATTGAATACATTATCTGAAACTTTGAGCTGGTATTCTTCTTCTTCTATTCGTATTATTGTCAGGTTATGTCTTTTTATGGTGTCCCAAATTTCCTAAACATTTTGTGTTATGACTTTTTTGGTTTTAGTCTTTTCTTTGACTGATGTATCCATTTCCACTACTGAGTCTTCCACTTCAGAGATTCTTTCTTCCATCTCTTGGATTCTGTTGGTTATTCTTATATCTGTATTTCCAGCTCTTTCCTTCTGATTTCCTATTTCCACCTTTGCCCTCTTTTGTGCTTTTTTTATTGCTTCTATTATAATTTTTAGTTCCTTGAATGTTTCCTTCATTTTTTGGTTTTCCTTTTCTTGGTTTTCCTTCAAGGATTTGTTCATCTCTTCCAATTTTTTGTTTGTATTTTCTTCTATTTCTTTAAGGGAATTTTTACATTTCTTTTAAGCTTTCTATAATCTTCATAAAAGTGTTTTTGCTATTGTTTTTTTCTGTTTCCACTTCCTTCCTTTGTTCAGGTCTTGGTGTTATAGAACCAACAGTTTCTTTTGCTGTCGCCTTGCTGTTCTTTAAATTGTTATATTTATTCTTGCACTGACATATGCCCATGGTTATAGTGGTTCACTTAATCAGTTCCTAATTACTTCTACCTAGAGGGATTGTTTGTTTCCTGTCTGCTCTGATCATTGGGTCTCCATGAATTCTGACTCTGCTCTGGTCACGGGTATGAGTTTCAAAGACATCAGTTGAACTCTGATGATGCAGTTTGCCCTGCAGATAGGACCTGGCCTTGCAATATCCCTTCTATTGGGAATTGCTGGAGCTGGCCTCTCAGAGCCAAAGCCCAGGGCCTGCCTGCTAGCAAGAGTCTGAGATAAGACCCTTGGTTTTGACCCTGGCACCTGAGGGTCAAAGTAAAGAAAACCAAGAAAAATTAAAAAAAAAAAAAAAACAAATGAATGAAGCATTCCAGGAATTAAAAATCAAAATAGAAGCAATAAAGAAGGTACAAACCGAAACAAAGCTGGAAATAGAAAACCTGAAGAAAAGAACTGGAGTCACAGATTTAAGCATAATCAACATAATCCAAGAGATGGAAGAGAAAATCTCTGAGTGGAAGACTCAATAGTGGAAATAGATATATCAATTAAAGAAAACATTGGATCATATTTTTGTATATTGTATACAAATTGTGCATGTTGATATAAAGTTCAGGTTATTTTTGTTCCTGTGCATATGCCTTTATGCTTGTTCTACATATTATACCTATACAGTTTATCTAACAATGTAATATAAATTATTATTCCATGAAAGTTATTATTACCAAATAATTAGTATAAAAAGAAATGCAAGTTAGTAGATATTACAATCAAACATATAGTCATACTGGATATGTTTCCAAGATCAAACATACATTTTAGAAGAACAGTTCTTTTTTAAACATGTAAGAAGTCTATCAATTATGGCATTTAAGTCATTTTTAGTAACATTGGTTCTTATTTTTATGACAATGGGACATCTGGTTCTGGCATCACCAAACTACTTCAGAGAAAATTATGAACATCCAAGAAACTCCTCCATAATGACTGTACCTTGTTTGTAACAAAAGTTAGCTGCTCTGTGGCCTTGACTGCTGACAGTATGATGTTTCAAATAGACAAGGAGGATAGGACACACACAAGCATATACACACACAGATACACACACACACACACACACACACACACACACACACAGAGAGAGAGAGAGTGGGAGAGAGGGAGGGAGGGAGGGAGGGCGGGAGATGGAGAGGGAGAGAGAATTGCCAGACCTTGCCAAGATAAGGTAGGAAGATCTTTGAGAAAGATCTTTTCATAGAAAAGTCTCTCAGATATGCTAGGCCAGTAGGCCAAAAATGGATGCTTCAACAATGCAGTACAACTTAGGGTGACTGTCCAGACAGCCAACTTCTTTGGTGTTTCACACAGGCTAAAACAACTTCTTTATTTGCAATATACAGAGAACATTTCCACCACGTTGCACAGCTTTGATTCAAGGGAGAGAGAGGGGCTTGGACCTTTTTCAACTGAAGTTATTAGGCATTTCTGACTTCCCATGGAAGGCCTTAGCTTTTTGGCGAATATGATGGGTGCTGAGTCGGGAGATGGCTTCAGGGGAGCAGAAAGAGGGTTGAGAAAGGCATCTATCTGTTGTTGGTTCATAAAATGAGTAAAAAATTTAAATTACACAAGAAGCTATTTCTGAATGAGTGATAATATTTTATACTTTTATGAATTGTTTCCTTAAATGACTATAGATATTTATTAGGATGATGAACATGTTAATATGTCTGCACTTTCAATATTTAAATTTTTCATTTGATGGAACTGGAGAATATCACAAACCCAGAAAGGGAAGAAGGGGATGTACTCACTCATAAGTGGACTTAAAAAAAAAAAAAAAAAGATGTCATTATGTACAAGAGCTCAAAGCTAGAACATAGCTAAATGACACAGTGCTTCACTACTGCATTGAGTGCTTCTCTGGCAGGGGTGTGGGTGAGGAAGGACTTGATTTCTTTAAGGGTCTAGCCACAGAAAGTTTAAAAGTTTAATTATGCTCCAGTAAGTAAATGAGCAACATGAATGGGCATTTTTGTAAGTAGTGAGATCATAAGAGTGATTATGAAACCGAGAGAACTGATAACTGAGTTTGATGAGATACATAATGTAATATCATTAAATAATAAATAAAAATATTATGCAAAAATTAAATATCAATTCGTATTAATACTATATTTTTCATTGAAATGATGCATCCTTACTACAATCTTATTATAAATATTACATTTTCAAAATTTATTTATTTGTTAAATATATTAATGACTTCTGGGATCATTTAAAGTATTCCTTAGAGTATTGATTTTGACAATGCATTTTTGCTCAAGGGACAGTCTGGATCATCCCTTGCACAATTAGTTCACAGATTAATATTCCTCACTTATTTTAATTCCAAGAATAAATTTTCTTTTTAAAATGGGTTCTATGCTAAAAATATACAATATATAAGAGAAAGCAATCTATAATTTATTGTTTACTATTTTTCTTTTATTCTTCAATAGTCAAAAGCACAATTAGCACCTTATTATAACATTACGTTTTACAGACAAAGTTTAACTCTTTACCTCAACACATGTATATTGAATTCTTTGCTAGAGATACATGATGATTTTAGACATTTCTATGATCTTAGTATAATAGAAACAGTGATAAGAATTATATTTGTATTTATCATCAGAGGAGGTATATATACCATCAGAGTGAAAGCCACTATTAAGATTAAGGTGCATAGGGTAATAAGAACTTTTTTATTTAATTTTTAGGGCTAGATAGTCAATTGAGGTTTCTCACATGTGTTAGGTAAGTGTTCTAAGTGAAGTATATCACCATATTATAAAAGATTTCCTGTAAGTTTTGCTTGTTTTTATTATTTTCTCATAATATTTAACTTTACCTCATTCCTCTCTCTCCATTCCTCACAGTCCCACCCCCAGATATATTCCACCTCTGTTTCATTTCAGAAAAGAACAGCCTTCTTAGGGATATCAACTGAAGATAGTATCACATTACAATAAGACTCAGTAAAAGTAATCAACTATATATGCATTTTATTTTATTATCTTTGCTGATGTATACAGCATAGAACATAACTGAACATTGCTAGTGAACATTCTTAATAAAAACCACTCAAATCTTGTAATGAAACATTGCTGATTACTACAATAGTGTATCATTGCATCTACATCTCAACCTCGAAAGCATCATCAGCTAACATTTCCGGTGATAGACACATTAAAATAGCCAATATTGCATTACAGCAGCCATTACAACCTGATGTTTATTGATTTTGCTCAAATATGATGGATATTGGAAGCTTTATTAATTCTTGAAATGTGTTATCACTTTTAAAAAGAGAGGAGGTAAAATGCTCTGACACCTGTGAGATATAGAGCATATAACAAAATAAAATCAATGTCATTCATGTTAATATTTATTATGCTTTTGCAGTAGTGAGTGGTTTTCTAATTCTGTCCCCAAGTCCTCCTATGTGGATAGGTTTGAACTTTTTAGGTCAGTTCTATGAGATCTGAGTTATAGAAAAGTGTTTAATTGAACTCTGAGATAAAGGAATAAAAACTGGTTAGAGTTGTATTTTCAGGAATGATTCAAGGGAATATATATATTATATATATATATATAAACTAGGTTAATTTGACTATGTATTTTTAATAGAAGAAATGGTAAAGAGTTATATACTTTGGTACAAAGGTTTATGCATCTGGAAGTACTGAGATGAAATAAAGAAATCTAAGCAACAAGGTAGATTCATTTTTTATAGAAAGTAGTAAAACTGAAATGCACTATCCTACTTGGCAGATCAGGCATACATCAGATGATATATGTTGCTACTGATTTCTGTTCTTTGTCCAAAACTGTTTTAGAGGTCTAGGGAGATCTTTGAAGAATTACAGAGATCATATATTCTAGATTTTAGACAATACATCTGCTAATAGAAACAACAATAATAAATTACATATGTAATACTTGTGTGTGTTAATTAAATTGAAATAAAATTGCATTGATTTAAGTTTATTGAGTACCTTAATATAAGGATTTTTTTCCTCTGAACATGTTGAGAAAATTTTAATTTGCTTCCCTATGTAGAATGCATTTGAGAGCAACAATAACATAATCCCAACCAAACAAAAATAGAAGAACACTGATGTAATCTGCCTGACAATTTCAAAACATTTGTCAGAAAATGGTTGGAATTTCACTGGTCTCATTATTTAAGTAGAACATAAATCAGACATTTTTAGTTTGCTGTGGGGAAAATCATATAACACAGACAGCAAATGAAAGATGAAATCTGAACTAGTGCTTGTAGAAACAATTTTATCAAATGTGAAATGAAGATTTGTTTTACAAATACAAACATGATTATGGAATTTGATTATTTATTGATTGTATCTCAAACCATGCAACACCATAATGTTGACATACTATCTTATATCTTGAAGTCCATATACAGTGAAACTTCACTCCACACAAATTAACTCTTGATTTAATGTCATGTCATGGATATTTTCATTGACTCTGCTTATGAAAATTAAATTAAGAAATGCATATGCTATTTTAATACCCAATAGTAAATTAATAATCTAATAAAGTGACGAAGACAAAGACATCACTCGATCTCAAAATTAAGTACTGTCTTCAGCCTAGCTCTTGCTTTTTTACAAAAGCTGTCCTGGACCTCGGAGAATTCCAGTGATTTAGAAGTGTTGGGGTGCTATGGAAGAAGAAGGATGCAGAAGATTCATGGATAAGTTTTGTTTGTTTGTTTGTTTTAGTAATGAAAATCTTTTTAATGAAAATTTTTATATTAAAAAATATTGTTTGTGTGGTTAACAGTGTGCCTTTGGGAATAAAGTCCTTTTTTTTTTTTTTTTAAGGAGAGGAGATTAGGTTTAATTTTTTTTATCCTAAACCACACTAGTAATGTACCATATATAATCACTTTTTTGTGGCTTTCTTATTTATTTATACATTTATTATTTGGCAATTTTTACATCATGCACCCCAACAGCTCAGTTATCAGACCTCTCAGATTCATGCCCACTCTATTGATCTTCCCATACATAAAAAATGCCTATTCATGCTGCTCATTTACTTACTGGAGCATAATTAAAGTCCCTGTGGCCAGACCCTTAAAAAAAAAAAAAACGGGTCGTTCCTCAATCATACCCCTGCCAGAGGCCATCAATGCAGACGTGAGGCACTGTGTTATTTAGCTATGTTCTAGCCTTGCACTCTTTTATATAACGACATCTCTTTGTTATTTTTTGTTTTCTTTAAGCCCTCTAATGAGTGAGTATATCCCCTGCTTATATTTCTGGGTTTGTGATACCTTGCTCAAGAGGATATTACCCATATCCATCCATTTGCCTGCAAATTTTAGAATATCATTTTTTTTCTTACTGCTGAGTAGTACTTCATTGTGTTGATGTACCACAGTTTGTTAATCCATTCTTCAGTTGTGGGGCACCTAGGTTATTGCCACATACTTGCTATTAGAAATAATGCTGCTATGAACATAGTTAAGCTAATACATTTTTTAATTGGGTTATTTAGGAATTTGGGCTCTAGTTTCTTGAGTTCTCTATATATTTTACAGTTCTATCCTCTGTCACTTGTAGGGTTTATAATTATTAGACCTTTAACCACATTAAAGACTACAGTAGGGTATAATGTTATTTAAATAAATAGGAAGTGTAAGCAAATTTTAAAGTTTAGAAAATGATAGAGATGACACTTGTCTGTCTGGACAGTTACATTTTTGTAATATTGGGGCACTATCTTTAGCCTTTATGGCTCAAAATCTTTGGCATATCTTTTAGTGATGCAGGAAATTTGACACAGTTTATTAGTTGTTTTCTTTGTGTCTTGAAGAATGTCTGGCAATTTTTTTTTTTTAAAGTAGGTTCTTGAAGGACTATCTCGGATTGTTTTGACAAGTTTATAGGTCACTTTTTTATGGAACTTGCATGTCTAGTTTATATAGCATACTTTTAAGCAGTCAATATCAGAATAGTTTTTTGTTTAGTTGCTAACTGTTGCCACGAAATAAATTTTATATGAAGTTTTCTTTAATGTCTATTATTTTTTTGAAATATACTGGTGTTATCAGGAGTAGACCTGTCTCACTGTCTAGAAAAGTTTAAGTTTTAAAATATTTTAAATTTCATATTTTGTATGTTTTTGAAGTGTTTGAAGATTATTTATTTAATTAAAATATATCTTTGTATATCTATAATAACCTAACTAACATGACTTTAAGTTTGATTATTATAGATGATTATTAATCTGCATTTTTAAATTATATATTATAATTTTAAATGAGTTATATCAGCATTATATCTTAGTAAAGAGTAGAAAAATCTATATAGTATAACAAAATTGAACTTAAGTTTATATCAATAACTAAAATCTATCTATCTTTCTAAATTATTTTTATATTATATCCTTTTTCTGTCTCTTTTTATGTTTGAAAGAGATCAACTATGACCATTAACTATTTATAATGAAAACAAACATTAATAAGTAATATTTTGGGACATTGGATGTAGTTTTTTTCATTATTATTTTTTGTTGACAAAGGACGTTGCTGATTCCATGGGTTCTTGAGGCTGGGTCATCTCAATTGACATCTTGGAAGCTGAGAATGTTTAGGTGGCCTTGGCAAATGAAATCACATTTGTCTGGAACCAATCTATAGGTTTTGATCTTTTGTGGAAACCAAAACAGAAACTCTTTTTTTAAGTAACATATTTTTATAAACTGATTTTAAAGTCAAGATATCTTTAAAGTATATGTATTTTTTAACTTAGCAGCCTCAGTAATCAATTGTCTTTTTGTAGTTAGCTCATTAAAAGTTAAAAAATTAAAAGAAAGCACAATAACTACAATTTAGACTGTTTGTTTCTTTGTTATCTTTATGTGGCCTTTATTTTTATTTTTATTTTTTAAGGGCTTTTAAATTATTTTTCTCTCTTTGAAGCTTATGTGTATTTTATATATATTATATTTTGTTTAGAGGTTTTGTGAGTCTAAATTTGTTGTATTGAGAATTTTTAATCATTTTTTTAATCAGAAGAACTTTTAAAATATCAGGATCATTGTAATTGCTGACTCTGCCCCTTTTGGTGGCATTTTAATATGTCAGAGGAGCCTGCTGCATCTCTCTGGCTGCCAACAACTAGAGCGGACTCAGGAAAAGTTGCTATCAGAAAAACTGTTTTTGACTCTGTTTTTTTTTTGTTGTTGTTGTTGTTTAGTATAAGCCGGAATATTAAATCAATCACACTTATGCCAAGCCTTCTGTGAAACATATGGATTTAAGCTGTGTGCCACAGACACATCATTTTTAAATTTTAGCCTGAACATCACACCATGTATGTATCATAAATCAATTTAGATATGCACTTTAGATAGCCACTTTTGGCTTTGTTTCAGTGATCTAGAATGCTTTCTAAGCTTTTTAAACTTTCTTAGGCTTTATGTGGGTGTTCACCCCATGTTGGTGCCACGTGTTGTAGGGTTTTTTTTGGGGGGGGCATTTGGGCCAGAGGTTTGGACCTAGTCCGTGGCAGCTTTTGTCCCCCAAAGAAATCAATCAGACACTTATTTTAACTTCATATTGTTTGGCCCATGTCTCAAGCACATTATTAGCTAGCTCTTTTATAATTACTTTAACTCATTTTTTGTATTTTATCTGCCATTTGGCATGGCCCACAGCTCACCTGGCTTTGTTATATGTTTTTTCTTTGGGGGTTGGATGGAGACTGACTAATTCTATCCTCCTTCTACTGGCCTGTCCTCTGATACTCCATCCACTTCTACGATGCTCTACATTGACCAAAACAGCTCTTTTATATACAGCATACAGAGAACATTATAACACAACCTCCTGAAATAGACAAGCTTCTTTAAGGCAAAGGACACAGTCAATATGACTAAATGATAACGTATAAAATGGGAAAAGATTTTTACCAGCCCTTTAACTGACAGAGGATTGATCTCTAAAATGAATAGAGAACACAAGAAACTAGAGCCTAAAACCCTTAATAATCCAAAAAATCATGGGGCTCAGAACTAACAAAGAAATTCTCAGCAGAATAACTACTTGAAAAAGTGCTAAACATTTTTAGCTATCACAGAAATGCAAATCAAAACAACGTTGTGATACCACCGTACACCTCTAAGATGAAAAACACAGATGACAGCCTATCCTGGAGAGGATTTGGAGTAAAGGGAACACTCCTCCATTGATGGTGGGAAAGTAAGCTTGTTCAGCCACTCTGGAATGCAGTATAACGGTATATCAGAAAACTGGGAATCCTCCACAAGGATCTAGCAATACCACTTTTAGGCATATACCCTAAAGACACACATTTGCACACTTAAATCATTAGCTCAACTATGTTCATAGCAGCATTATTCATAATAGCAAGAACCTGGAAACAACCTAGATGCCTCTCAATTGAAGAATGGATTAACAAACTGTGGTATATCTGCACAATGGTGTACTACTCACTAGTAAGAAAAAAATGATATCCTAAAATATGCAGGCAAATGGATAGACTTGGAGAATATTCTCCTGAGCACAGCATCACAAATCCAGAAATATAAGCAGGGGATGTACTCACTCATAGTGGACTTCAAAGAAAAAATAAAGAAAACCTAAGCTGCAAACCACAACTACTAAACTTGGAATGAGAAAGTACTTAAGAGAGACATCCAGGGAGTCCCCTAGGAAGAAAAAAGAGAGAAGATCTCCTTAGTTAATTGGGAGCATAAGGGGTTGCAACCAAGAACATATGAGAACAAATCATGAAAGAAGGAAATGATAAGTGAGAAGAAGAACAAGGAGGGGAGAGAAAGAAAAGAGATAGAGTTCTTAATATAGAAAGCAAATATGGGGATGGAAAAAATACTGGGTGCCAAAAGACATTTAAGGACGTGCACACAACATTCTTATCTATCAGGAAAATGCAAATTAAAACAACTCTGAGATATCAAGTTACACGTGTCAGAATATACTTTGATGACAACATATGTTGGAGGGAATGTGGAGTAAGCAGAACACTCCTCCATTTCTGGAAGGACTGTAAACTTGTATAGCCACTTTGGAAATCAATCTGGAGATTTCTTAGAAAACTCGGTATCAATCTACATGATGATCTAGCAGTACCACTCTTGGGCATATACCAAAAAAATACATGTTCACACTGGGACATTTGTTCAAATATGTTTATCGTAGCATTATTTGTAATAGTCAAAACCTGAAAACAACCTAGTTGTCCCTTAAACAAAAAATGGGTAGCAAAAATATAGTGCATTTGCTCCATGGAGTATTACGCACCAAATTTTTGTTTTGTTTTGTTTTCTATAAATAACATTGTCAGGCAGTGGATGGATGCAGAAAAAAAAAATCCTGAGTGAGGTAAAACAGACCTAGAAAGATAAATGCAGTATATACTCGTTAATAACTGGATATTAGACATAAAGCAAGAAGTAACCTGGGTACAATTCACAACAACAGAGAATCTAGGTAATAAAGAAGACCCTTAGACATAAATATGCCGGTCCTCGGGAGGGGAAATAGATAAGATCTCTTGAGTAAATTGGGAGCGTTTTGGCAGGGGTAATTGGAGGTGGGAAGAGAACAAGAGGAATGGGAGGGTTAAATTGGAGGAAATACAGAGAGGGAGAGCATCTAAATAGATATCTTGAAGGAAGAATTATTTGAGGATTAGGAAAAAAACTTGGGCTGGAGGAATTCCCAGAAATTCACAAGGATGGACCCAGTTAAGACTCTAAAAAATAGTAAAGAGTTTGCCTGAGTTAGTTCCTCCCTGTAACCAAACTGTTGACTACCCTAATTGTCATCTTAGAACCTTCATCCAGCAACTTAATGAGGCAGATGCAGAGATCCACAGCTACGCAGTGGACCGAGCTCCCAATCCAGTTGAAGAAAGGGACGAGGGATTATATAATCAAAGAGATCAAGATCATAATGAGGAAACCCACAGAGACAGATGCCTAAGCTAATGGGAGCTCACTGACTATGAACTTACAGCTAGGGAGCCTACATGGATCTGAACTAGGCCCTCTGAATGTGCATGATAGTTGTATGGCTCGGGCAGTTTGTGGGACTCAGGCTGTGGGACCAGAATTCATCTCTAATGCATGAACTGGATTCTTGGAGCCCACTCTCTATAGAGGCATGCCTTGCTGAACCTTGCTTTGAATGTAGGGACTTGGTACTGCTTCAGTTTGATATGACAGACTTTGTTGATTCCTCATAGGAGGTCTTATACTCTGAGGAGTGGATAAGGGAATGAGGTTGGAGATAGTTGGGGGGGCAAGGGAGATGGGACAAAGGAGATAAAACATTCCTTCCTTATACAGCATGTGATTTCTATGAAAATATTAACACCCAAAAGATTTGAGAGTTACACATTTCATGTAAGGACATTAATAAAGGGCAATAATTGTGTTATTAGCAAATTCTTTTCCTAATTAAATTTTTTTTGATTCCTTGTAGATTTCAAATCATGCTTCTCCTTCCCACTTATGTCCCTATGCCTTAGCATCTGTCCTCTGCCTTTCCAGCTAACGTTCCCCACAAATATAAGTCAAGATAAAATTTAAAAGAAAAGAAAAATGACAGTAGAAAAAAAAATTTTTTAGTGGATGCTGTTGTGTCACACACTGAGTCACATAGTACACCTTCTATTGATCTTTACATGCAAATTTTAAAGAAGTATGTAAAAAGTCTCTGAATTATTCTTGATATCACTTTTAATGTAGAATTTTAATATTAGTTAAATTACATCAGTTTAGTGATTTTATTTGTCTTTGTCATCCAACAATTGGTAAGTGGCTGAGCACATTATAATATATGTTTACTGGGAAAAACAATGAGTTATTCAAGAATAAGCTTGTTATACCTATATCTATTACATTCTAGATATCTCTAATATGACTGTTTAGTGAGGTCAGTCAGTTACATAGTAATGTGCAGTGATTCTTAGTTTTATACAAACAAACAAAATGTAATTTGTCAATGTTCTGTTAGTAATATGCAATATAATGTAGAAGTATACAAGCTGAGTCTTGAGCTCTTGTGTAGTCAGTTTTGTGGCCCAGCTCTTTTGAGGTCTATTCCTGGAAGCAGCAGCTTAGTTCTAAATAACCACATAGAGGCTTATATTAGTTACAAACATTTCTGGCTTATGACTTAGGCTCATTATCAACTAGCTCTTAAACTTACCTCAACTCATTTCTCTTAGTCTATGTCTTGTCACATGGCTAGTGGCTTTATCTGTGTTCCATTACATCTCACTCTCTTGGCCTGCAGTGTCTCTGAATTCTCCCTTCTTTCCCTTTATCTATGCTTGGATTTCCAACCTGCTTCTAAGATGTCTTGCCATAGGCCAAAACAGTTTCTTTATTATCTTACAGAAAGTCTTTCTACATCAATCTTGTGTGTGGGAATAAGAATGTAATTATGATGGGAGAATTATTACCTTTATTTTATAGATATTTTCACTACTCCACTGATGAAAATAAATATAAAGTTATTATATTATTTATTACCATTTGTTTTTAAATCTAAGAACTAGTAATTCTGTCATTGTTGGGGATGCTGGGAACCAAAAAATACCATCACAGCACAATCTGATCATATATTTCTCATAATTTCAGAAGCATCTTATGTTTAAATATAGCAAAGTCTATGGAGCCTCTGAAATTTATAGTTTGCATTTGCTATGTTTTCTCTCAATATGAGCTCATTAATTTGCTAGCGTTCCAAACAAATCACAGAAAACTTAGTCTATTCCCAGTGCAAACATCCATAGCATAAACTTCAAATTAGGTTATTTGTAACCGAAAGCTTAGAAATTTGTGACAAATAATATTACAGATGGCAATACTAGAAAGCTGGCTTGCAAGCCATTTTATTCAGCTTCCTAACCTAAAGTAACATGAAAGAGAAATGATTAAAGATTGAATCCTATAGAAAAGCTTTTGTAATGATCTCTGCCTATACAGCTGATTGAAATACTTGGAAATTTTTCATAGAGCAAACAGACCTTCTCTACAGAATAATCAGCATTTTCCCCACCTCCCTTACTATTTTTTATTTCTCCTATTTTTTTGGGATTTTTTTTAATTTTTATAGATCTTGAACATCCATCTCCTGAGAAACAGTAAAGACTGCAACTTGTTATTGACAACTAAGCCACTCTGTCATCAAACAAGCTATTTTTTCATTTATACTCTGGATACTCAACTACAAAGTAGACACATTATTAGGCTGTCAAAGTCTAACAAAGAAATGAATGGATTGATTAGTTACTATTGAAATCATATTCATGGGAATATAAAGCTAATAAATTTAAACTTGGTAAAAGAAATAATGGTTTGGAAGATACAAATAAGTGTAAATATTTGTAGGTATGCCATGTACCTCTACTTAATAATCATAATGATTGCTGAGTTATTGTATGATGGTATCAACAGAATAGAAAAATATCTTTTAATCATTCTAAGTATATTTTCTTCATCTTCCTTCTATTTTTAATTCTTTTTGATACTTTAGACATTAAATTACCAGTCATATTTGATTTTCCCTCTACTTCTAAAATTTCATATAAATCTATTTATTGATTTAGAAAGCAAATTCTGAACTAAGCTACCATGGGACCTTGGGATCTCCTGCCCTTCCTGAGGAGGAGATAAAGACATGAGGAGAAGAGAGAGTTACTTGGAGGGGTGGGAGGGGGAAGGGAATTTGAACAAGGGGATACATGGACAAAAAATAAGACTTTATTCATAATAAAAAAAGAAAATTTTAAAATAAAAAGAAAACATATAATTAATAAAAATGCAAACTCTATTTTGAAGATAATATTATACATTTTACCCTATGTTTGTAAAAACATGCATTTTTGATGAAGTAATGTGTTGGGATAATGTTATTAGATGCTTGATTTAGAATACAATGCACTTACTATGTATAAAGTAATCTAAAAATAATACTAGAAAAGTGTCTTAATGATAATAAATGCATATGACCTATTTAATCTGAAAGATATTATTATAAATAGGTAAACAAAAGACTAATTTTTAGGATGTCTTAACTATATAAATCTATGATCTTAATGGATAATTGCATAATATTTTAAAGCTTAAAATTTCTGACTTAAATTAGAAGAGCTATAAACCAGTAAAAAATTACATTGCTAAACAAAAAATAATTTTTGATATATTTCTTGATTCTTTATTCTCTCTCTCTCTTTCTCTCTCTCTCTGCCTCTCTGTCTCTGTCTCTGTCTCTCTCTCTCTCTGTAGTAAAAGCATCTTAATTAGGTTATCTTAGCGAATATAATCTTTACAGTCCCATAATGTCTCTATCACCCTGACAAGCTTGAGAATCCTACAGTTGCTAGAGACACAAGGCTGGGTGTCTCAGATTTTCCGTAAAGTGACACTGCATTCTAGGAAGATCCATGGATCTTCACCTCCATGCCAGCTGAACTGAAGTCTCTTTCTCTCAATTATGAGCCTTAGCTTTGGTACAATGACCATATAAAAACTATTCTGATTGTTCTTGCAGTACAAATGGTTTTAACAATGACTGTTGGTTGGTGGAAATGTCATCCTACTTTTAAATAATCTTTACTAGCAAAACTTAATGTAGTAAGTATAGTGTTTTATGATGAATAATATGGAAAATATTATAAAAGAATTTTTTTAAATCTTTAAAAAATAAACTAGTTTTTTGGGTTTAAAGAAAAACCTAGAACCAGGAAAAATCCCAGGAATCTACAAGTATGACCCAAGCTAAGACTTATATTGTGTAGAGGGTGCCTGGACTGCCTTTCCCTGACACCAAATTGTTGACTTACAAATTGTCATCAGAGAAACATCATCTAGTAATTTATGAAAGCACATGCAGAGATCCACAGCCAAGCTTTGAGCTGAGCTCCTGGAATCCTGTTGAAGAGAAA
Organism: Sigmodon hispidus; assembly: GCA_004025045.1. NCBI lineage: Eukaryota > Metazoa > Chordata > Mammalia > Rodentia > Cricetidae > Sigmodon > Sigmodon hispidus. The sequence goes on from PVIH01020563.1 coordinate 26,063, forward strand.
GAGGAAGAATTGTGAGAGCCAAGGGATCATAGATAATGATGAGTAAACCCACAGAGTCAGATGACCCGAGTTTATGAGAGCTAAGGGACTATAGACCTAGAGCCCCCATGGGACTGACCTAGACCCTCTCTGCACTTGGGTAATTGTTGTATAGCTTGGTCTGATTGTGGAGCCCCTAGTGGTAAGAACAGAACCATCTGTCCCTTGCAAATGAGCTAGCTGGCTTTTAGAAATCTATTCCCTATTGGGTAAAGCCTCACTCACTGGACCTTGATTCAGGGGACAGAATATTAATCCTGCTTCAAATTGGTATGCCTGGCCTTGTTAATTCACATGAAAAAATCTTTTTTTCTGATGAGTGTATGGGGGAGTAGGAAGAAGCTGGAAGAGGAAGCAGTAAGAAAGGAAAGAGGAGAAACTGTGGTTGGTATATAAAATAATAATAAATATATTTAAAAATATACTAGCAGAAATAAAATCTGATAACCAAAATTAGAACTCCATTAACCTCTTCTGAATTTGGAATGAAAAACAGAAATTATTTAAAGTGCTTTATCTTTCCTAGAATTAAATATAATGCTAAAAATAAGAACACATAGTAAGCTGTGTAAGCTAGCCCTCCTCCATTTCATGCAAGGTGTAATAGGCATATGTTGCAGAAACCATGAAAGAAGATTTTCTCCCAAGCAATCTTGTCGCATCTATTTTTAAACAAAATGTTTTCCTGCTTTCTTTATTTTTTATTTCAGAAAGTTGTTTGCATATATTAAATCCAAATAAACTGAATGTGTCAGAAATGAAGTTTTCAGTATCTAAAATTATTTTATTTTAAGGAAAGTAACTCACATATCTAAAATAAACCAGCCATTTATTCCTCTTTCTTTGTTTGCTTCTGGATACAAAACCTAAATTGGTTTTTATTTTGAGCAACATCTTTCAGCTGGAGCTTAGATTTTCTTTTGAATATCAGGAATCTGAATGTTATGCTATTTATGACAAAGTTTATGATTTTACCTGTTCACTAAAATTGTTTATGTAGTTTTTATAATGATTAAGACATGTATTTTTCTCACTGCAAATTTATTTGACTCCACAGTGCATTAAGAATAGAATATACTTCTTCCATCATATCAAATTTATACATAAAATTTATACATTGTGCAATCTTTGGTACTGAATGATTCCAGTCTTCAGACAGATTTGTCAGCATATGTCTTGTGTTTGACTGCTGTGAGACATATGTAATCACAATCCCTTCTGTGTGCATGTGTATATGAGTGTGCTTTTTAACATTCACAAATGACAAGGTTTATGTGCAGATGTATGTGCACCAGTTTCCATTTATATGTAGATATCAAAGCACAAATTTGTATTATATTCCTCAGGTGTCATCTTGGTTTCCTGGTTGTGTGTATTTGTTAGTTGTGTCATAAGGTCTCTCAATAAACCCAGAGCATACTGATTGTGCTACGCTAACTACCTAGCTAATGACTCCTCCAAATCCATCTATCTCTGCTTCTGTAGCACTGAAATTGTGTGAAGTCACTATCAATATTTATACCTGGCTTCAGTGACTCATAACTTGAGCTGTATATATAAGGCAAGCATTTTTGGACCAAGCAATTTTTCTCAGTCCTGTGTTTTAATTATCTTGTACTTGCTTGAAAACACTATCTAAAATAAATTGTAAAGAAAAGAAGGATATAGTTGTAATAAAGTTCAACTTCATGCTGAATAGTATAAAACTCAAGAGTTGAAATTAATATGAACACTTCATTAAAAATGGAAAAAGTAGAAACTGTATTGGGAGAGTATTTGGTGTTATGGTGACAATATACTTATTCACTTTGAATATGATTACTATATAATACAGCATTTCTCATAATTATGAATCATTAAAAACTGTTTCATCTCTATGTTTAAAGATGCACCACAGCCTATCAAATATCAGATTAATATCTCTAGGTCAGTCATTGGGTATTTTTCCTTTTATGTTTTATAATCTACAAGTTACTTTAAGGAACATGTTCACAGACAATTTAATCATTTAAAGATAGAGATAAAAAGGTCTATGTGTGCAAGGTATAAATTATTTATTTAAACTAAAATTGGAAACTTTAATCACTAATTATTCTAAAAACAGACCAATTATTTTATATTGTCAAACTCTTATACTATGTTTTACTTCATTCGATTCCCAACAGTCTGTGCAGAATACATTCAGATTTGCTACATAAGAAGACATTTTGAGGGTCAGTCAAATGAAGACAATCTCCTGAAATCACAGAATACACATTTAGCTTAATGAGACCACAAAAATTATCATGACAGGAAATATTCTTGTATTTTCTTCAAACCTTGTCAATTCTCATTTCTGTCAAAATTTCTAACATCACTAAAATTTCTGTCATACTGTAAATTAGATTAAACTCTAACAGCTAAATGAAAGTCTCAGATGGTTATAGTAAATCATTATATCTCTTACCAGTGTAAGATAAATGAGAAATATTTTACATTGTACAGTACAGTTGAATAAACCTGATCTTCTAATATTTATTTTGTAAGCCTTGTCATTATTTTAAATTTGCAGCACACTATCATAGAGGGCTTTTATATAAGTTGTAAGAGTCTGAAAAATTGTTTTCACCCTTATTCTCTCCATTAGCACCATCCTATTATATATTTGTACAAAGTAAATACACATACAGAATACAGAAATGTGTTTTTTAGTATTCTAAAACCAAGTTCCCTAGGTGAAATAAATGTAAGCCTTTAACTTCTGAAGTTTGCAAGTAATGTAAATTCAATCCTGATTTTCCTCTGAATTCCATAACAGTACAACTCACCTAAACTTTATATGGAATGAAAAGTGTGAAGTCATTCACATAGTGTAATGGCTTTGCATAAAATATACCTCTAAGTCTCGTGGTAACCCTAAGACCTACTTATGTTTATTCTTATTCTGAAAGGAGTTTCCTGATCTTCCAAAGTTAATTAAGTTGGACATTGTCAACCAGGAGTGTGGCAGACCAAACAATTAAGCAGAAGTTGCATTAAAAACCATTGTTTTAACCGTATATGTCTTTACTAAAGCTAGATGATGCATGGAAGTTTATATTCTCTAAATAATTGCATTATTCAATCAATTCAGTAACTGTGAAATTATATTTTTGAGCTTTATTTTCATACAACTAGATAGGACACAGAGATTTTAAATAAAATATTCTCTCAAGGCACCACCCTAGATTTCAAGGCTCCATGATTTACTAAATATAGCTTTCTAGAGAAATTGAGGAATGTTCTGGTTTGTTTGTTTGGTTTGGTTTTAAACAAGGATATACAATTAAGAAGATAGTCTTAGGGCACAAAAGAGACATTGGAATTTTGAAAAGTCTTGGAATTATTAAGACTATGTGCACTTTTCTAGTTTAGATGAACATAATTTAAATAATGAGATGACCATTAGTCAATGGGGTAGTGTGCAACGGTGTGATTTCAAGAAACACTGTTCTCTAAAGGCTTTTACATTGTTTTAAAGTGATATCTCTGAAAAAAATATGAGACAGATGGCAGGCTGGGGGATGCAGGCCACTAAAAACAGACTTTGTGGTTTTATAGCTTAGCCTCACGATCTGTTAGTGCACCATTTCATAATTACAAACCCAGCTTTCCTATCACCTCAGGATTCTGCTGTTCTGACTTCTCTGTTATAAGACACTGCTCCCCCAAATATGCCACTCTACCCTAAGTCATTTATTTAAGTTATTGTTCAGCAGTAATAAAAGTAATTAATTCAATGTTTTATTAAATAAATAATATAAGTAGACCCAGAAAATAGAACTAAACTATATGGTTTCTTAGTTTATATGCTTTTTTGTTCTTTGTGCATTTAATAAATTGATGATGCAAAGTATTTTAATCTATAATTTAAAAGTAAATAGAACTCACCAGAAAGCAATACTCTTGATAGTAAAAGATAAAATATCAGCTTATGTTTAGACGCATTTGCTTAGCGTTTGTATGTTCTGCTAGAAGATGAATGAAAATTATGGCACTTATGTCTGAATAATAATATTTCTAACTAAATAGTGCATGACTGCCTACAAAATTTCACTAATAACTTGAATTAGAATTGTCAAATGTTATGGGTGCCTGTCTTAAGAATATACAGTCCACTAAAGTTTTGCAGGTAATGAGTTTTTTTCTCATTCTTTTCCACTAGGAAGTATAATTAACTGTTTATATCCATAGAACCTTGTAAGAAAAAAAAATTTTAATGAGTCACATAATACTACTTGATCTTGGGAGATTTTTTGAAATAACATTTAAAACATATTAGTATGGAACATTTATCATTCACTTTTTTTTGTTTTGACTGATACAGAAAATGACATCTACTTATTGGACACCATAATTCAAGTACACCCAGAGGTTTGAATCCACTCTCAATGTCACAGCCACTTAGGACAAAATAATCACATAGATGCTTATATTATTTTTATATTGTTTAACCTAGGGCACTGGCATAAAATTTTCTAACTCCTTCATCTTAATGTAGGCCATGATTCTTATCTTGTTCAGCGACACTGTCCAGCATCTTTTCTCAGTAGCGTTTTAACTTCTCTCATCTGCATCTCCTAGCATCTCTGTAGAGTCTCCTGATGTTCACAGAGTTTTCCTAAGCTGGTAGCTGTGCCCACACTTCCTGTCAGCCTTTTGCCAATCAGCATTTTTATTAAACCAGTAGATGGGGCAGTGATTTACAATCAAATAGAATATCTCACTAGAGTTTATAGTGTGTCATTTTTAGTCGAGTAAATACATTTATTTTATTTTTATATATTTTACATTTTATATAATTTTTAAAGTACCTCTTTACATACTGATTAGAGAAAATACTCAATATCCTAGGGCTAAAAGATAAATCTATGGTTGAAAGCACTTTTTGATCTTAATTAATCTGGCTACAGTTCCCTGTGCACATAAAAGGCAACTTAGAACTATATCTGTAAGTAAAATTTCAGGAGATCTGACATCCTGTTGTGGCCTCTTTCAGAACCTATACACCTATAATGTACATATATAAACTCATGTCCATAAAAAAATATATATATAATAAAGTAATAACAGAAATATTTAATAAATATTCATGAATATTTTTGGTAGGTATTTTTTAAAACTTCATTTATTAATTTTGACAGCCTATTTATTATACTTCTCCTGTGAAGCAGAAAGAAGTGAAGGTAATAAATGAGAGATTCTTGAGTACAGAGTGACATGTATGTGGAAGAAAGGAGGAACACACTGATTTGCAGTGTATGCTAACGACAAAGTCTGCATTTTTTACATCTTAATTAACATTTTTCTATATTTGCACATACAAACATATGCTGGAATGATAAGGTAAGGATAATTAATAAATCTATTATGTTACATACTTTGGCATTTTTTGAGATAAGAATTCCAAAATTTTGTTCTTTTGTTACAAATATCAGTCTTTTACTACCTGTGTTCATAAATAAAATATATAGACATCTACTCTAAATTAAAATGTTTTTGTTAAAGTGAATGTATTTTACTGCCAAGAGCCAAAGCCTAGCTTAACCATTTTTCAGTTTATAAATTAGCTTCTATTTTCCTTTGGTTACAGTTAGCCATTTACCAGTGATTATGCCCTAGCTTGACAGAAGGCTACACCCCCTATTGTTTTAAGCTAGATCATGAATTCAGGCAGTTTCCTTTGATCTTCTCAGACTACAGGTGACACTCTCCAGGCATTCAAATGATAACAGATCGATTTCCATACCAATTCTACCCTGTCTGGCACCTCCCCTCAAACCAGGCTTGTAGCCTTTTTGAATAATGCTCCCCTTCTTCCAGGCTACAAGCATTCTTCCCACACTGACATTCTATTTAAATGCTGGCTGAAAAAAATAAAATTCAAAGCTTGAATGGAGCTTCATCTTGCTCTCAACTCCTTCCTTTGTGTTACTGACTCCCATTTGTCTCACCCCCAGTTTCAGGTCTACATGGAAGACCCCCAACCCACCCCC
>PVIH01020564.1:0-32014 GCA_004025045.1 Sigmodon hispidus
AATTTAGTCAGATATGTACGATTACATATTATTCTATATTTATACAATGGCATTCTGTATTTAGGCAAAATGTACTTATTCTTTAAAAAAGCTTCATGTCATTAATCATTATATTATGTGTTCCCAATTATATACTCTAAATACTATTTATTTGAAAAAAAATGTTATGTCTATTAGAACAACCTAATTCATACTCTATCATAATATAGTATGAATTTATTTAGGATATGACAGCAACGAGGAAATAAATACATAGAAAAACTTCTTGGTAGTTTTATTAGTGAAAGTTCCAGCAGTTAAAATGTTGATTTCTGTTTAAAACTTCATATGCATTTTATAGTTAATATCTTATTTTTAAATGCACACTAACTTTAGGAAGTATACATGTATGCATGGAATTATGTGTATTCACAACCTTCAGCAATCAAGAAACTTCTTTTTGACTGACTTTATCATTAAAATTTTTCTGTCAATCACATGCATGGAGAAAACCTACAAATCCAACCTAATTGGACTAAACACTATCACAGGGTTTTCATAAAATCCTGAAAACAGCAGGATGTTTATGATTGTATCTAAGTAAGTGAATACTTACTCTGGCATTTTCTCTTTAGTAAGTGGAATAGCAAATTTGTTAGCTGTGACTATTCAAGACTCTATTTAGGTATTCACTCTTCCAGAGACAACACTCGGTATAATATTGTAATGGCTGTAATACTTATAATACTTATAACAGCTGTAGTGTAATATCTACTCTGGAGGGAAACTACAAGAATTTTACAAATCTCAAAGAGCTCAGGTCCAGTCTCCTCTCATCTCTCTTCATGAGATACTTATAGCTATGAGATAGACCACAGGAGTCTAGTTTGATGACATAGGATCCCATCACTTGAGACAATGTGTCACTGACTTTATCTGCTCATTAGAAATCTGCCAGTGAGGAGAAAGCACATATTGGCCTATGATTTAAGAATCGCATAAATGTGTAATTTTGACATGAGTTGAATGTGTCTTGAATCCTCATACATTTTCTTACCAGTCCCGTCTATTTTGTCTTTGATCCAAACTCCTAAATGTTTGCACACGTATTTCTCGATGACAACTATGGGAAACACAGCGACAGGACTACATTATTCTGTGCCTTCCTGTCATTATGGAAACCAGCCATCCACCTATGGAGTCATGGCAGGTAAGAAGAAAACATCTTTATATGTGTTGTTGAATTGGGAAAAGCGGTGTTTATTTCCAGTACTACAGGAAATGTTGACTAGACTGTAACATAAGTTAGCAGTAGGTCTGTCACTTTCAGAAGTTAAAGAGAAAGTCCCCTACCAGTGTACCAGATGGTTCTTTCCTACACAACTCTGTCCTCCAGTTTTTCTGTCTCTTGCATAAACTTTGTATGTTTTTGCTGTTGTGCTTTTGCTTTTTAATTTATTACTGTTAAATTGCTAAATGCCACTTATTATTGCCTTTGTGGGACTCCCTGCAGCAGTACTTTGCTGGCTAGTAGGCCCATGTGGTTACTTAAATTTATATGCAGATTAATTAAAATAAGATTCTAAAATTCAGTTTCTCTGCTAAATCAATTCTGTTTCGAGTAGCCTATATTCTCATTTTTCTAACGGCTACTTTGTCAGACACAATTTATGGAGCATCACATTTGTCATAGTACTGCTTTTGTATACTTGTTCTATAGAGATAAATATATCAACTGAAGGCTCAGCCTGATGTTCAGAGACTTTAGCCATGGCTATGTCAGGCTATGATAGTTCTTCCTAGGTCACTTCTGAAGATTTTAGTGAGGTAGGTGAAGTGGCACACTCTTCAGGAGAAGTGAAGCATCCCTCTTTCAAGTACAATGCCAACTCACTGCTGTAAATACATTGATATCTTGGCTTCCTAGAAATGAGAACACTCACCACCAACTTCACTACCTAATTTGGGGGCATGACTAATAAAAATAATTTAGTGAGTTAAAAAAATATGAATTGTTGTTCTCAGATTTTTATTTGTTAGTTTGTTCTGAAGAAAATCCTTTAGTCTATGCTTGTTATTACTGCAGGAAAAGGACTCTCATTAGGGAAAACACCAAGATCTAGTAGTAGAGAAAGGAGTGAGGAAGAGAACCAGAGACAGAGGGACAGTAGGAATTTGGGATGAAGGGATCAAATGTGAAAGAAATCTTTTGAAGTTTTACTAATTTGTCTTCCAAGTAAGCAATTATACTCAGAGTAACATAGAGATATGCTTAGAATACTTAAATGAAATGAAGCAAGTAATTAAGTTTATTAAACTCTAATTTCTCAGTAAAACATCAAGGTTTTCAAATAAAATATTGGAGGTATAAGTCTTTCTACATTTGGCTATTCATCATTTTGAATAAATCCACATCTTAATTATTATGGTAAAATAAAGGTTGGTATTTTTTAAAATATTTTGTATTTATATAATAGATTTTAACCATTTATTTCTCTTTTTAAACTCCCCTCCACTTTTCTACCTATATAATTCACAGCATTGTGTTCTTAATGATTGCCTATAAACTTTGATTTCTCTTTCTTTAAGAAAAATATTTATATTTATTTTATTTGAATGTATGCTTTGTTCACATGTATTTCTGTATATCATTTTCATGCATTGTTCACAGAAGCCAGAAAATGCTATTAGGTCCCCTGGGACTGTAATTATAAACAGTTGTAAGCCACCTTGTGGGAGCTGGGAATCAAATACAGGTTCTCTAGAAAAGCAGCCAGTGCTCTTAACCCCGCAGCTGTCTCTTCAACCTGGTTTTACTTTTCAAAAATTAAAGATTGTCTAATGACAAGGCTTTTCCCCTTTGAAAATCTACCACTTATAAACTATCTAATTAAACAGTATTTGTAAGAAAGAAAACAACTTCCTCAGTGATGAATGATATTTGCTGTGGATTTTCATAATATACTCAATTAGCTGTCAGGGTGGAAGGAGGTAGAGTGTGTTCTTTAGCTTTCACAGAACCTTGAGAATCTAAAGAGAAAGTGCAGGCATGTGGTCACATGCTGCTCTCTGCTGGAGAAAAGTTCTATCACAGTGATTTCCAGGAATTCCTGTGCAACTTCCATTCTAGCTTTTGACCTTTGATTTGGATTAGTATGAAAACCAAACCAACCAACACATACACATTCACATACATTTACACACACACACACACACACACACACACACACACACACACACATACACACCAGCCACAGGCCAGTGGCTACTTATCTTGTCTTAATTCTTTTGGGTACAACCTCCCTTATACTGAATAATGGGACAAAGGTTATACCTATCAAGAGAGGTTGTAGCTTGCCTCAGAGTCCTATAATGTAGCCTGCACCAGCACTAGAAGCAACAGGCCAGGGACCCATTGAAAGGCAACTGACTTCACTCTACACACCCATCACCATTCAGTTTTTTCCTTCCTTCCTTTTTCTATTTTTATCTCAGCATAGTCATAGGAAAGGACCTGTAAAAAGCTTTTTCCATATCCAATGTCTGGTTTAGTGACATCATGAATACAATCACCATATCAAGATTTAGAGGTATCATCGTAGCCTTCGGCATGAATTTTATTTTGTCACTAAAATAAAACCTCATTATGATGTACAAAGACTATATTTGAATATTCTGAGAGGAATGTTATTACAATACTATATGTTTTACAATTTGTCAGAATGCCTGGTTCTTGACATATATTCAGCAATGACATGCACTTCGTCGCAGATTAAATTTTTGGCATTCTAAATTTTCCTGCTTTCATTCCCAGGGAAGCTGCACAAATTGAGTCATAAAATAGGGCCATTCAAGGAGAAAGGCACAGTATAAAATAGATAGTGGAAACCTAGTTGTTTCATTTGAATTTTCTGAAATGTCAGCCACTTCCTCAAGGTCCACAGAGCATCTTATGGACAGCTTTGTGGCTATATAACCTGTGAGGGGTATCCACTGGAATAACTATTTCAAAGGGTGTGGAATTTTTATGTAGTTATTATATTTCCCAAACTCCGATAATGTCATTTTAATATTTTGTTAAATTAGATCTCAGGAAGGGAGGAAGTCTAGTAATTTTTGTCATGTTGATGAGTAGGATTTAAATCTTTGGGTTCAATCCTCAGCAGTCCAGGCACCAGTAAGCTAAAGAGAATGGCTGGCAGGGATGGAAACAGCAAAAAGCTGCACCATTAGCTAATGAGACATCTCTATCTGGTTTCTATTGAAGCAGCTTTGTAGTAATTCAACATTCTTCTTTATCTTTCCTTGGGCAGATATGAGGGCATTTATTTCTTCCTCTCTACTCCTTAGTATTTAAATGTCAGCAGTCTACAGTACAAATCACATGAGGGAATTTCAAATGATATTCACAACCTCTGCTACAAAATACAAAGCAATGCATCCTGCTAACAAAAATGCTCACTCAACATTTGGACTCCTCAGTTTCTGGGGTTGCTTTGGTTTTTAGTTTCTACAAGCAGAGCAAAGTTTAGGAAGCAGGAATGGAGGCTGTTTTGTCCAGCAACCCATGGTAACTAGGTACACCAGCCTCATGACAAAGAACAAGGAATCAGCTGGCAATGTGACACAGCAACTAAGCCTTGAAGTGGAGGGAGAGTCTTTATTTGAAAAGTATATTGTAAAAGGAAAGGAAAAGAAAAAGGTTTCTGACTGGAAATAAAACAAGATCATAGAAATCTCTTCATTCATGCATTTTGTTTTACCCTTTAACAACTTCTTCTTCCTCCTCCTCCTTCTTCCCCCCTTCTCTCTCTCCCTTCCTTCCCCTTTTGCTTTTCTCTGTCCCCGTTCTTGTCTTTTTTTTTCTTTTTCCCAAAATAGTAGGGTTTTCTAAGGAAGAGTCATTCTGAAGACTGCTGGCTTTTCCTTAGGGAAAGGCCTGCCTTCCAGAGCACTTCGGTAGCTTTGCCTTCTAGATGATTCACAGCCCTCTTCTGCTGGATTGTAGACTGCCTAAACTTTCTCTGTTCAGCTATCTCACTGTCCTTATGGCAGGAGAGCTGTTCTGAGCTGAGCAGAAACACACGGGCATGGCTGTGTTCCAGTTAAACATATTCCGTCAAAAAAGACTCTGAATCCGTGCCTGCTGCAAACTGTGTGCAGTCCTCAAAGAAAGAGAAAAGATCAAATCTGACCTGTGATTTGCTCATCATGTCTGTGTGTGAAAAGGAAAGAATAGGTAAAATTCTTCCAGGCACAGTTACAGTGAAGGCAGTTATTCCAATGTTCTCTTGCTTGTTCTTAAGGCCAGGTCTTTAACCTGAGATGATTTCAGCTAGCGACATGCAGCAGAGCAATTTACCCCAAATCATGAAAGGACAAGTCAACAGTCTGCAAGGCAATCTCTACTTCTGTCCCCCGTGTCTATTTTGAAAGATTCTCCTGTCTTCTGTAATGTGTATTACACATAAAAACATACAGAATAATTCAGAGAAGCCAAGGTAGATCAGTATGCATTGTAAAAAACAATGGATGTGTATAAAGGGCTCCCGGTATTTCCAAGCTTTTAGACAGGTCTTTGTGTATGTTAACAACATAGTTGCTTTAGCAATGTTTTGAGAAACATTTTTGAGATTTCTGCTGCATGGGCTCACTGTGTTCTTCAGTAATCTGGGCTTGAAAAGATTTGAAGAATAGTTTGTTATTCATAGCATAAAACCACTCCCCATGCTCCACAGACTGAGTCATATACTAGGAAAGGAATTCTGTCAGATTGTGATGGTAACTGCTATGGTGAAAGAAAAGTTTGAAAGAATGTTGTTTGATTTCACCTAGTACAGACAGAGCAATAAAGGAGCATTTTTTTTTTCTTAGTGAAATTCAGTTCTTGTGATTTCTGTGTAGTTAAGACAGCTACTCATGTGAAGAAAGTTACTAATTTCTTTGTATGAGATCTCATAGATTGTAAATGGTGGGGAAGATAAATATCTTTTTCTTTCTAACTCATTTAGTTTTATATAGAAAAGGTACCTGCAACATGAAATGGATAGGTGTGTCTCGTAGAGGACTTACAGTACCACAGGATTGTGATGGGCATGTGGAACTGACCAGGATGGATTGCATAATTATCATTTCTTAATAAAGGTTATTCAAAAATATACCTTGATAATATATAAAAGCACTATACAATAAAAAAATCAAGAATATTTTCTCTCTTGGGTTAAAGAGATAGTTCAGTGGTTAATAGCATTTGCTGTTCTTTGAAACAACCAAAGTGTAGTTTTCAACACCCACATGGTAGTTCACAACCATCTTTGACCCCAGTTTCAGGGGAGCTGACTGATACCCCCTTCTGACCTCCATAGGCACCAGGTATACACATGGTATTGCACACATATTCAAGTAAACATTCATACACAAAAAATTAAATGAGAACAAAAACAGAAAAAAATAGTTTTTACTAAACCTTTATGACACCTAATGAGTAGCTGAATTTATTTCATGTTAATTAATTTAACCTCTCCGAAATTATATGCTTAAATTTTGTTATAAAACATAAAATATTCTATGTATTTAATAGAGCTGATCTTTATTATTATATATTTTATACAAATAATAGAAACAAAAACATGCTGACTTATATTACTTCATATTAAATATGCATATATTATTGGAAGATTTACATATTATGTTATTACTAATTCCTTTGACTCATGATTGCATTTGTGGCATTTATATATTTTTAATGTTTCTGTGAATATTAGTATATGTAATCTATAAAACTTGTATTTGTCTTTATTTATACTCATGAGATGAATCAATTGTTCAATATTTGGTTATATGTGACATTTAATATAAGCACAAGTTAAATCTCAAATAATAAAAAGAGTAATTTGTAAATGAAAAAAATACATTGAAAATTCTCTTCTGTGCCATCTTGTCGATTAGGATCCTGAATTGAGGTGGAATTGACTTTCTAGGTGAACACTGAAATCTGAAATTTTTCAGCACACCCTTACTTCTTAGCATATATAATCAATCCAGGCACGCCAGCATGGCATCCTCTATGGAGAATTCCCTTTCATGACTAGAATTTTTCCCTTCTTTGTATTTTATGCTTGCATTTCTTTAAATAATTGTAAAAAGAAATTGATTTGGTTATATTGTCTACTTTTCAAGAAAGCTTTTCACAATATTTTAATTGAAGTCCTAAACTTACCTTTTGTTCCTGTGATTCATTACATTTATTTAACCACATTTATGTATTGTAATCTCAGTTTTATATGTTTTTATCAAATTTAAAAGAAATTTTTAATTTTTAATGGAAGTTAAGCATTTACTATCAAAACAGGAGTGTATATAGTATCAAAAGATTAATTTCTCAGTTACAAATTTTTTTCAGTATAACAGAGAGTCCAAATACTTCGTGTCTTGTTTATAGCAAGCACTACAGGTCACTTAACTTAATTAAGAAGACAGAGCATAATGCTTGTAATCTGGGTGAGCCAAGTCTCAGACTCTCAGGAATGCATGCCTTTTTATAAGAAAAAAAAAAAAGAAATTTTACACCCTGAAAGATAACTTTAAAATAATTTAGCTCTTAAAACTGCCTTCTTCTCCTTTGACGTTAACTTTACTTTTGTTCTTCTGGGAAATATGGAAGGAAAATAACCTCATGCCAACTAATAAGCTACTCTAGGTCCTGCTTTAGGACACTGAATGTAAGGTAAGGTGTAAAAGTTAAGATTGAATCAATGTGACATTGTACATCATCTGAGCATCTGGGAGACATAAGATCAAGGGCAGCCTGGGCTGCACTACAACTTCCTGCATTAAAAAGCAAATTGAGAGTTGTTATGGACAACAGTGGGCTCTAACAGAGTGTTGCTTGTGGAGAAATATACATAATTACCAACAGTCCTTTCTTCTCTTTTTATCCACAGGCAGCTTAACCCCTTGTCTTTACAAGTTTCCAGATCACACCCTGAGTCATGGCTTTCCTCCCCTGCACCAGCCTCTCCTGGCAGAGGACCCCACAGCTTCTGAATTCAAGCAGGAACTCAGGCGGAAAAGTAAATTGGTTGAAGAGCCAATAGACATGGATTCCCCAGAAATTCGAGAACTTGAGCAATTTGCCAATGAATTTAAAGTGAGACGAATCAAGTTAGGTATGCCTTTGTTAACTGTGATGGGGCAAGCAACTTAATTTACAACTTCTCACTCTATTTTCTGGGAAGTATTTTGTACTCTGCTTGAAAGCCCAAGACTGTTCACATTCTCCATCACACTTGTGCATTTAACTTAGTCAAATTGGGAAAACTAAGACATACCATAATTCTTTAATTCCTTGTAACTTCTTAAGTGGATAATGCATGGATTTTCAAGTTAAACATTACTTCCTAAAATGTTTGCTAGCTCAGGATTAGCTTCAAGGTTTTTCCTCAATCTAATATTTTACTTGAAATTTTGAATAGATATTTCATTCATATGATTTAAGTGATGAAGAATATAAATGACATTACCACTGCTTTCTTTTCTTCTTCCTCACAGTTTCTTGAGAATCTTTCTAGAGAAATCTTACACATCTATAAGCAAGTGCATATATTCTTTCCTACAGACATATTTTGGAGATCTTAGAATTTTTCCAGAGTTCACCTGGTGGTGTGTATAAATCTGTTAACTAATCCCCTTATAAATATAAATACACTAGTTTATTTTGCTAGGTCTTTTAAAAGGTTTTAATCTCTTAGTAATGAAAAAATGCCATAGTAACTCTATACATGCATTTTTGCATCTATATAAACATATGAACAGAAAATGCTGTTGCCAAGTTGTCAATTAAACACTGATGTATTTTGATAGATGGTATCAAACCCATCTCTACAGAATTTTACCATCACAGATATCTCTCTGTCTCCACCAGGAAGCAAATGAGCAAACAGGCTATGGAATATATACACAGTGGAATAAAGATCAGTGTAATCATTGAGCTCTAACTCTTTGGGCCCTGTTAGCAGACAAAGGGGCATGGCAGTGTAGTTTTAGTGAAAATGTTAAGTTTAATTTTAAATGATTATTATTCATTACTGTTTGATAGTCATTTGTATTTTCCTTTCTGTAAATTGTCTATTCCAAGCCATTGGTCCCTTTCTATTGAAAAGTACTTTTAAAATAGAATAACAATAACAGTTAATTGTGGTTCAAATTTATGAAAGAATTTCTTTATGAATTGAAATGATAGTTCAAGCCTCTGAGCTGGTGGAATGAGATATAGGTAATTTTTGACATTTATTGATGCACATCATATGCAATCATATTGCACATAAAGGTATATAGCCCTAGGCCCTGAAATAATATGTACTGAGTACATGTAATAAACAGCAGGAGACATCATTATCTTACTTATATTTGGTTCTGTTTATATTGCCTTGGATGTTTAAATTTATATGTTGATTGCTTATTTTACCTTATATTCTAGAAATGCTTGGGGTAATTTATAAGAACCTTTTGCTGGGCAATACATTTCTTACCAAATAATGCAGTAAATGTGTTTGGATATGCATAAAATGTGAGACCATATTCATACTATTTTAATAAAATGTTTTCAGGCAATGTAAGCCCCAATTTTAATTTTACTCGATGTAACATATTGTTGAAAATTTTATTCATACATAAAAATATGTTTGATCTATCACTGTACGTATTGCATACTATAATTGATGAGTCAAATATTTTAAGGATATATTATATTTGGTAATTATGATAAAAATATAAAAATCAAGTGTTATGATGTCCACATGGCGTCCGTTCATGTTACCATTTTCTTTACATGTGAGTCCTTTTGACTTTAAGTGAAAAAATAGTTTATTAACTACAGAACCATTTTAGTGTACTTTACAATTATATGTTAAACCTAAATAATTCTTAACTGCAAAACTATAGAATTCTACAGGGGTAATTCATAAAGACTCAGCATGTGTGCTGATGGACCCACACTGATCTTCAGGTAAAACTGAGCTAAGGCTGTTTCTCATCCTTTCTCAGGATACACCCAGACAAACGTGGGTGAAGCTCTGGCTGCTGTGCATGGCTCGGAATTCAGTCAAACAACCATCTGCCGATTTGAAAACTTGCAGCTCAGCTTCAAAAATGCATGTAAACTAAAAGCAATATTATCCAAGTGGCTGGAGGAAGCAGAGCAAGTCGGAGGTACTGGCACAAAACTGTGCAGCCTGTGTTGGGTAGTCATGCGACAACCACTGGCTGGAAGGGGGAGGGGGATGGGGATCTGTATGCTGAAGCAAGAGGTTTGAGGGCTCTTAATCTTTCTTTAGATTAAATATTAAATATTTTAGTGGATAAAGAGAGGGGAGACCAATGTAAAGCAATAGTAAAAGTAAATTTACTGAGGAAAACAGAAGCTGAGTGGGGAAGCCTTCTAGAAACAGAGGATCAACATAAAGTACTGAATAGCCTTTAAAGCATCCACATTTCTCGGTCTTTATGTTATCCTGAAGTAATTTACAGAAACTACTTTTACAACCTGATATTAGTGTTTACATCAGTCTGTCAAACAAATAGCATAATAATAAAATAAAAGCTTGGTATTTCAATACACACACACACACACACACACACACACACTATGAAATTAACTTGAGAAAGAACTGGGTATGTGGGGCTGGAGAGACAGATCTGGTATTCAGAACACACAACGCCCATATCATCTGTAATTCCAGCTCCAAGGAATCTATCTGATTTCCTCTTCTGGCCTCCACAGTCACCTGCACTCATATACAAATACCTACACATACATACATACATACAGAGAGAGAGAGAGAGAGAGAGAGAATTGAAAGTTAAAAATAAAAGAAATGAGACTTGGAAGCATTTAAAATGAATGTTCAAACAGAAAGTGAACATTGGATTTGTAAAAAAAATATTTACAAGATTTACATTTTTTGTACTTTAATACTTTTTCTACCAAATGTAATATAAAATAACCTTCAAACATTTAAGTCAGAAATGCATTGCAGTTGTAGCTTGCATTAGTTTATATGGCAACTGCTAGTTTAAAATCACTTTCTATCTTTATTTTCTTTCCTACATTACAGCTCTGTACAGTGAAAAGGTGGGAGCCAATGAGAGGAAAAGGAAGCGGAGAACAACTATCAGGTATTCCTTTGAGAGAATTCTAGACATGGAATCAGCATCCAAGTATAGTGTAAGAGCCACATAACACATTGCGTGAACAGAAATCATTGAAAACACAACAAAAAGCTTTAAAAAATCAAATTGATAAGAAATGAAGAAGTATTACTTAGTGATACCTTTGTTTCTACAAGATACTACTAGAAAATAGCAAAAGATTCTATCTCGGGTAATTGTCAACTACACATTTCCTGATTGTAAATAATGGGGATGACCCAGGAAGGTGAGGGTAGGCAGAGAGGGGTGTACTTTGAAAGGCCCACAATTCCTGCTCTTTGTCAAGAAGCTGGTGCCCCCTTGTGGCTCAAGAGAACCTGAGTTCCCTAGGTTTGCCTGTGAGTTTGGCAAGGTTATCTGGAATAAGACAAGCCTCTGGGTAAAAAAGTCATAGATTTGTCTTTTGTATTTTTAGAATATATAACTCAATCCTTCATGGTAATATTTAGAAAGTTTAGCTTTATTTTTTTCTTCCAAAAATTTCATTGAAAGGCATGATTTCATCCTAAACTCTGTCTGCCCTCCCTCCACCCCCATCCTATCCCCAGTATTGCAGCTAAGGATGCTTTGGAGAGGCACTTTGGACAGCAGAGCAAACCTTCCTCTCAGGAGATCATGCGGATGGCTGAAGAACTCAATCTCGAGAAAGAAGTAGTAAGAGTTTGGTTTTGCAACCGAAGGCAGCGAGAAAAACGGGTGAAAACCAGTCTGAACCAAAGTCTATTCTCTATTTCCAAGGAGCATCTTGAGTGCAGATAAGACTTGTGTGTGGTAGCCATTTGTGTAGTGATTTTCAACTCCTTTCAGTTTTCCAGCAAATGAGGAGTGACTCATTTGGCTAGCTTCAAAAACTAGATTAAATCAATAATTTCTGCAGCTTTTTAAAGACCCGATGGTTTAAATTGAGATATTCATTTGTTCTTAGAACTCAGTGTTCTTTTTAATCCTAAAACACTAATAGCTAGGAAATCCTCCCCTCAATACCTCATGAATTCTGCCTCTGTTTGTAACACACACCACTCATGCAGATACTGGGCGGGGTCAGCATATATGTGTATCTTAGTTTTCATTTAAAATTTCTTTTTCTAAGTCAATTTATTGTGCTTTTGATTTTTAACAATGACAAATATTTACAGAATACTAACAATGGAAAGTCCAAGCTGAGAAGGTACTGGCATCCCGAGAGCTGGATTAGTGGCATTTGTTCTCCCAGAGAACCTGGGTTCGATACCCAGCAGCCATACAACTCACAGCTGCCTGTAACACTATCTCCAAGAGCCCATTGACTCTTCTAGCCTCCATGTGCCCTACGAATGCATGTGACACACATAAAATAAAATGAATAGATTCAAAAGCAAAAAAGTATGTTGGTTTGTATTTGGCATGCCACTAACCTTAAAGAAGTTCGAGTAAGGTTTGAAGAGGCAGAAGTGACTAGAAATTTTACCACTGACTCTAGAAATAATCTTCAGTTGGAATTATTTTTATCTTTGAAATTGACCTTTAGGACTGGTTTCTAAAGAAACGTTTTTTTGAAAGATTTTTAGGAAGGTTTAGGCACGATGTCTGTATTCTTTGATAAACACTAGCTTTCTACTGTTCTGCTACAGAAAACGAAAGCTGTGAGCTTCTGTTCAGTGGGAGAAATCTCTAGTATGTTTCAGATACTGGGCTCAATGCTGAGCACAAGAAAAACTGAAAAACAACAAAAAAAAAATGCACTTTAGGGACTCCTGACCTGTCATAAATCTCTCTATAAGCTGTAACAGCGCTAGGCTACCAATCTTATTTGCTATTATTTCTCTAGTAACTAGAAAAGTGCTTGCTGATCATAGGTATCTATAAACTGTGTTAAAGGGATGGGCTGTATAGTGAAAACTGCTACAAATATGAAGGGTACCTCCCTACTTGAAAAACCTAAGTCATTTCTGAAGTTTCGGTGTAGAAACTCACTTGAGGTCCCTTAACAATCTGTCAATTTTGGTATGAATGACTATAACATGATTTATTATTAATAAAAATTAGAAATACTGACTTTTCAATTATCAGAATTATAACAAGGAAGGTATTTAATGAATCTGAAAATGAACCCACTGAACCTTGTAGAAGCAACCTATATAATGTGATATAAATCTAAAATAAAAATTCTGGTGTTTTGAATGTCAGTCTGCTGGCAATATTAATTTAAACTATTCTGTATAACACTTGAGTTGAAATTATAAGAAAATTTAACAGTTGAGCATACTAAATAAATTATATCAGCCAGTGTCATATTTTTTAATTTTTTTAAAATGTTTTCATTTATTTTACTTCCTGACCACAGTCCCCTCCCTCTTGTCCTTCCATCCCCAACCTCAGTACTAAAAAGCTGGGCCTTGGTGGCAGCAAGTTTGTAATCCCAGCCACTATCATGGTCATTGTGGATCACAAATTCAAAGTTTGCCTGGCTATAGAGTGAATTCAACTCAGTAACGCTGTATCTAAAAATAAGAAGAGGGCCAGAGGCATACCTCAGTTTAGTACACGGGTATTTTCCAAATAAATTATCCGAACTGAGGCACAGGTGCACCATCTAATCTGTGTTAGATGCATCTCAAGAATTCCAAATAATTGTCTTTCAGATATAAGTTTCTCTGGGGAATTATTAGTTCTTTAAAACTGCTTAAAATGCATATTAGCTTGCAAATGGCAGTACCATTGCATACACATGTGCATACATACATATGCAAAGTCTCACACTGCACTTTGTAGCCTTAAATAAAAGCTAAATTCACTAAAGCCTAGACCAGTTGCTTTTTTATATTTTAAATATAGATCTGGTAGTAATGTTCAATATTATTTATGTGACAAATGTATATGATTAGAACATAACAGTGTCTGCAATGTTATCTTTACAAGTTTAGAAACCACCAGTAGGTTATTCATTTACATCAATTCATTTTGAGTCTACTTTCTAGCCCTACTTAATATTCTATTAGATTTTAAGCTTTAAAACAGAGAGGCCTAATCTGTAATTAAAGAAATGACAAATGCAATTTACTGTCCAGATTCTAGAGAAGACATATCAAAGGCCGACTTAAGCCACACAGACTTTCTATTCTATGTCTTGTGGGCTATGCAGTGTATGCCTCCAAGAATCTGGTAGAGAAATTATTAAAATGGAAAGATCTGTTCATCACTTATACCAGCATTAATTATTACCTAATAGAAATAACTGAAAAACACATTCATATAATGTACCTTCTATCTCTAATAATGGAAAAGATTTTTTAAAAGTATTTTTAGTTTGGGGAGGGGAAATAAAGTTATTGGCAGATTTCCTATCATTATAATGTATTCCCTAAAAATTTATTAATGCAATCAGGCCAGAACAATTTCACTATCAATTTTAGGTTCAAAGGTCTGTGTATCTGTATCTGACTAAAATATAACCAAGTATTTGATAGTTGCACATTTATAAATTTAGTTCTTGGAGACTGCAGGAAAGAAATGATCAGGTCTATTTCATTGGAAACTACTATGTGTTGGGTTTGCCCTGCTGGTAAACACCAATCCTGTAACAATTTTCACTTCTTAGAAAAAGACATTTTCTTTCATTTTATAAAATTCAAGTAGCATAGCTACATAAATTTCCTTATAAAAAATAGTAAAAATTATTTAAATTATTAGATAATATGCAAATTTTCTAGTCCTAACCACAGTCAAAAACAAAGTAAAGGAGTTAAGAAAAATTGGGTAAGAGCAATAAATCTTTATTGAGTTTTTTTAAGACAAAATAATCTTAAAACTCAAAGCTCCCACATGTAAACAAGAAAGTAAATTAGGTTAGACAACATTACTATGTACATCCAAAACATGTTTGGGTGCAATACCCAATGCCAAGTACGATGTCTTGAGTCATTCCCATTCAGGGATACTGTGAATTGTGCACTGAAGACCATCAGTACTGAAGCAGACCTACTCTGAACACAAGATGGTTATGGATTCGGAAGCACATGGTGGAGCATCTGCTCCTTGCTCCTATCTGTGCCTTAGTCTATTTGCCTTTGTTAAAGGACAGTCCAAAGGTCCATCCTTTGGGATTAGCCAGGTTACACTGATGGGAGTTCCTATAGTTTCCGTGTTGGGATGTGTCAGAATCCACATATTATCCACATGTTACAGCATCATTCTTCAAAACTAACCTAATTCTAAATTCTACTTCTAACTCTGTGGTATCCTTCTGTTTCTCCTGCTCTCTCTACATAGGACATAGCTAACTTACTTTTAAAAGTACTGCTAAAACAATGATGCACTTTATGCAGTAATGTCTGACAAAGTTGCAGTTTATTTACCCAAAATAAAACAAAACAAAAAATGCTTTTACTTTAGAATTCTAGGTCAAGTATTGTTGTAGCAGTAGTACTTCATTTAGAAGAATGGCTTCAATTTAGAGGGTTTAATGTGTATATTAATACAATTCAAAATTCAACACAAACTAAGTTATAATTCCTATGAAGAAAGAATCGGTTCTCAGAGGAAACCAAATATGGTTTCATTACTATAAAATGTTATTAATTTAGTGTCTTCTTTCTTCATTTTTCTAATTATATCCACTTCACTTTTATAAGCTTTACAAGACAGCTTGGGTAACTGTTCTAAGTTACAATTTTATTTTAAAATGTCATTCTTTTTTTGCCAGTTAAAATAATTTAAAGATGTGCACAATATGTTTGTGCTATTTAAGGCAGGTGCCAAGCACATTTTGAAAGGTAATAAACTTACCAACTAGAATGTTCTCCCAAAGGGGAAAAATGGAAGAAAAGTAAAAGCTCCTGACAGTTTTTAAGACAGATGTTTAAATAGCACTCTTCTTTAGATGTTTAAAAATAACTTGGCAGCTGCACTGCCTGTGGTCCTAACATAACTGTCTACAAAGGACAAGCAACAGATACTGAATTAACAATATACCTTTAATATTTTTACAAGTCTCTTTAAAATCGGTGCCTATCGGCATTTAACAGGAACTCTGATTTTGGTGTAAAAAAATTGCAAACACAGCTGACACTAAGTAATGACACCGTTTCTTTCTGCCATGCACAAAAGAACTCAGTTTGTACACATATCAGACCTTAGTGGTTCCAGTTAAAACCCAGCTGTTCCCATTTTTGCATCACTGGCATTCTTTGGCAAAAGATTCAAAATAGCCATGGGTCAGGAAACAACTATTCACTCGCGGTCTTCATTTTGGCAAATGAATATGTTCTGTAAAAGGAATCTTCACTGGACCCACTTTAGATCAAATATTTGTAAGAAAGTGAAAATAGTATGGCTTTTTGATCTAATCTACCCCTAAAGCCTTGAGTTGTCGTTCAATCTCTTCATCGGAGATTGTAGCCTTTGAAGTAGAGGACGATGGTAAGCTTCTGGCAGCTGATGGAGCTTTGGCCATCTACATCCCAGACAAAAAAATGAGAGGAAAAAAGTTAGCAAGCATTTGAATGAGGACAGAGGATGCACTTTCTGACACATGTCAAAAACCACATAGGCAGCACTAACAGACCAAGCAAAATAGCTTGCAAAAGTGGCAAAGCTAGTCTACTTATGAAAAGAAGCCAATCTCACCTTTCCAGATATCTCAATTCCAATTTCATCAAGAACTTGATTCACAATGTCCTGGCTTTCTTCTTCATCATCAGAACCATCAAAGATGTCATCAAGGGTGTCATTGACTTGGAGGGAAAAGAAATGGGAACAAAGTCATTACTTTCAAACACGTTACAAGTTAAATTTATATTTTTAAACTATAATCAAAATATATATATACTTATTTTTAATGATTAAAAAGAAATTTAGGGGAACCAACAAACTATAAAATTCAAGTTGTAAGTGACAATCCATTGTACTGATAAATACCTTTCTCAGCCAAGACATTTGGAACAATACCATTTTTAGCATGCAATTCTACAATAAAACAAACATCAGCAATACTGTAATCACTATGCAGAGGCCCTGAGTTCAAGTTCCAGCACTAGAAAAAAAGAATAAAGTGATTTATAAAACTAGATCTTGAATAAATAAAAACTTTGTGACAGTTACAGCTCCAGGCTCATAGGTTTTTAAATATAATTCCATAAATGGTATCCACTAAGCTGTTAAACATAGCCAAGAAAAGACTTGTAAGAATCAAACTATCTAGTAATATCTAGGAGATAATTACCCATCTTCTACCCATTATAATATTTGCTTTATTTCTTATGTTAACATTCAAGATACAGGTATAATATTTTAATAAAATGTATGGCTGAATATTCTATTAAATTTTTCCAAAGAGTAATAAGTAATTTAGCTCTGCAAGTTTATTAATGTTATTGTCATCTTTCTTTCCTTTCCTACCCAAAATATGTATTGAAAGAGTCTGAATAAAGGCATCATGTTAAGTTATAAAGGATATTTTTCGTTTTGGAAAAAAAGCTGAGATTACATACTTATTTTTAATCTGGGCACATATGTGTCTACCATGCAGCACACACATGATGGTAGAACAGATGATAAATGAAGACTTTTGGTTTATTCTCAAATGAAAAAAAAATATGCTATATATGGAATAAAAATTAAAAAGCTTTCAGCAGAAAGAGAGTTCATCCCATTGGAAGATACCTGTAAGACAAACCTGGAGGAAAGAATAAAGATTTGACCTGACAGAGACACACATAGAATCAACCAGGACACACACAAAGGAAAGGAATTTCTGCTATTTGGTGATTGAAGGCAGGATTTTGAAAAGGGCAAGAAGGGGGGGGGGGAGTGTTATGAAAAAAATTACCCAAAATGTTCAGAGGAAATAAAAGAGAAAAAAAGACAGACAACCTACCTACTTTGAGCTCACTGTAACCAAACTGACAAGTAGGATCCCGTTTATAGACTGAGTATCTGTTAGTGAAATAGTATCTACAGGGAGTTCTTCATATATCCTGGTTTACTATTACAACAGCTCACAACCTACATTTTATGGGCTTATAAGCTCCCTGAGGGATATTAGATGGAGTGGATCATCTGGGATATGATCACAGTACAAACTTAATGATCCTTCCAACATAAGATAGCAAGTAATGTCATGAGATGTCTTATATAAAATCTGAAATCACAGATCTTATATGCAACACAGGAAATAAAGTTAGACTCATCCAGGATCTCAGTGCACATTAGCTTTTGGTAGGCCTGACATTAATAAAGCTGGACATTGGTTATAATAGTGAAAATTTGGCATGTTAAACAGTAAAAACTAAATTTAGAAGGTTAAAAAGCTTATGATAAACATGGAATATCATAGAATATTATTCCCAGGGAATAAAAGCATACATTATGACATAAAAAGATTTAAATTAGAATATCAGTTCTTGTACTTAGTACTGAGCAGCTTTGAGAATGAGCCATTTGCCTTTCTTTACTAAAATCTGCTTTGCTTTTTGTATGTTTGTTTGTTTTGGTTTTGGTTTCATTTGATTTTTCTGTGGTCAGCAAAAACACACTGCAAGACTCTAGTCAGAATGTTTCAGAAGTAAGCTTCAACAGTATTGATACAATAGCATGCAATGACCTCGAGGCACATGAGAGGCCAGGCCAGGTCTGTGATGGTCTATCAGTGGTTCTCAATCAGTAAATCACAACCCCCTTGAGGGTCAAAGGACTTTCAGAGAGTTTAAAGACCCTTTCACAGGGATCAGTAGCATATCATATATTTACATTACAATGCACAATTGTAGCAAAATTACAATTATGATGTATCAAGGAAAATAATTTAAGGTTGAGGAGTCACATGAGGAATTATATTAAAGGGGCATAGCATTAGGAAGGTAAAAACCATTGTCTAAATGAAGAAGCTCGACAGAAGAGGTGAGGGAGAGACCGAATATGAGCACAACAGAAGCACCATCAGAAAACAGCAAACATGTGACAATGATGTAAACAGTTTTTACAGGCCTTGTTCCAAAGCTTGAAGCAGTAACCAACGTATATGATTTGACTTAAAGCCTACTTGACGAGATAGACCCATATTCCAGACTGCTTGAGTGACCAAGGACCTGAGACCAGAGACAAGATCACCCAGGGAATTAAGATAAATCCAAATACCAATGTTGTACTAAAAAAATGTAGCAACACAATGACTCCTAGTGACATTCTTCTTTATAGATAAGAGCCTCAGCCATCATCAGAAAAATTTCCCCCTGCAGTAGATGGGAACAAATAGAGACTCCTGCAGTCAGACAGTATGTGGAATGAGAGAACTTGGAGCACTCAGCCATAAATGGGTTATGTCCATCAAATCCCTCTCCTCAAGGCTCAGGGAACCCTGCAGAATAGGAGGTGGAGTGTTTCAAAGAGCCTCCTTTTGTGGTTTTCACAAAGAAAACAACTATCAGTGAAGACACAAGGAGACACTCTAATATGGAACAGGAGACTTCTAGCAAGTGTGATAATCTAGCAAGTTTAAAAGGTGCTATTTGCTGGATGATTAAAATGCTTGCAAGTGAATGGAGATAAATGGGCACAGACCCACAAAGTTGGCAAGCAGCCAGAAAATGACAGCATAAGGCAAAATAGTGACTCAGAAATGTTTCAATATTGACCAGTGTATGCTAAAGAATAATTATTAATACAATGAACATTGATATTATTCTGTTGGGAAGATGTTTGAGGTCTCACAAATAAATCTTAGTTTATAAGACCAAGAGAATAAAAGAATCAACAAAGTAAAACATACTCAGTTCCAATGAAAGACTGTCAAATAAATTGAAAATTTGAAATTAACCCTAATGATGAAAATAAAGAGTTTAATAAAGATAAATTGATGATAATAGGTGATTCACTAAAACTGCTTTTATTTTTGGTGCTGGAAAGCATACCAGGATGTTAGGCATGTTAGGCAACCACTCTGCAACTGAGCTTCATCCTCAGCCTAATATCAAAACAGTTTTTCAGAGAAAATACCCATCCGATTATACTATCATGATTCTGAAAATAAAGAGGAATTCATGGCTGTGTATGCTCTCACTTTTACAAATATAGGAAAGCACGGGGCAGAGATGTGCTACATCATCAGCAACAATAGCTGGGTGGAGTCCCCTTCCTTTTACTCACCATTTTTCTTCCATAGTATGTTCAAAATCTAAAACTAGTGAAATTTTATAGCATGAAAGCACAAGCAGGAGCCTCACTGCCTCTCTCCTCACAGGACAGTTCTCCAGTGTGACAGCCACATGGAGACTTAAAAAACTACTGCTTTATACTATCCAGTAAAATTAGAGAACTCTTCAGGCCATTCACTGATGAAATTATGGCACAATATATTTTAAGTGAAAATATTTTGTTTTCATACAGTATAATCTGATCATAGCTTTTCCTCCCTCATCCCTCCCAGATCCTCCCCACCTCCACAGACCTATCCAAGCCTACTCTGCCTTTCTCTCTCTTTAGAAAAGAAACAGGCCAATTAAAAACAAGCAAACAAAAGAGTCAGAATAGAAGAGATTTGGATATTATTACACATAATTAAGAGATTAGTAAGGTACAAAAATGCCCAGACAAAGTTCATTTTGAGTTGCCCTTCTACTGCTGGGCCTGGGGCTTGCCTGGAAGTGCAGTGTTTATAGGTAGACACTTTGCTGGAGAAAACTGATTTTTCTTTGCAGGTGGATATCAGTTAGAGATAGCTTCTGGTTGGGTAGGGGAGATCATGCCCAAATTCCCTTGTCAATACTGGGACCCCACCTGGCTTGGTGTAAGCCCTTTACATGTGGCCAGTACCTCTGTGTGTTCATAGGCAGAGCATATTTATAGACCCTCCTCCTTCAGTTAAAATATCAAAAAATTTTGAGTCTTTACATGGATGTCTACTATGCTGATGTCACTTCTAGATTCATAATCTGTAAACATGAGGCTGCGGGGACATAAAGTTGATTAATTAAAGAGGAGAACACTATATATTTTTAAACTTACTCATTTCTTCTGTCATTTCCATTTTCATGTTTTCCTTCTGGAAATTCTGCATTGTTTGTAGTGTCTTCTGTGGATCCATTTTCTTGTTGACGGCTTGCATTGTCTTGAAGAAATGAAGAGAGCCATGTTAGCGTCCTAATTATGAAAGCCATCTATGGAGTAATTCTAAAGGCAGTCACATTAGATATAGTCTTCTGACTGCCCTATTGTTAAGTCAAAAACTTGTCTGTGGAAACTAACAGCTGAAATCCATCTAACAAGATAGGCTCATTCTCCACTACAGCTCTGTCAGCACACTGACATCTTAAAGGTGTGTACTCTCCCCTGGTCCAGCACACAGAACTGCCACACACACTAGTCCCTCATAAGGGCTCCTCCTTGCTCTAAGCAACTTGCAAGGATTAGTCTTAAAGTTCAGTGACATTTCCAACACAAGAACTTCATGTGGCACTTCCTTCCTTCCCTGAGTACACAGAGAGCAGAAGAACAGATGACTCAGTCATTCGCATGAGGTCACACTAATCAGTGACGTGTTAACTGAGTGTGAGCAGTCTGCAGAGTACTGCACACTACATCTCATGTAAGCTCCCTCTTACAGACACTACAAGTCCCCTACAGGTGAAGTTCTGGCTCAGCCATTTCATCTGAACTACTTGAGCAAATACTTGAACAAACATTTGCTAACCAAATAATATATTCCTAAGACATTTAATTAAGAATTAATTAAGAATTCCAATTCAAAAAAAAAAAAAAGAATTCCAATTCAGATATCAGCACATGGCAAAATATATTAGATATCATTTCTGAGTCTATCATTTACAGAAAACTACAAGGTAATGAATGGTTCCCCTCAACACTGGTGCAATGTTCTCAGTCTATGTGACCTTCATATGACCTTGTCCCCAAATGAGTCAGACTTTTACTTCTGGCCATCAGTAAGACCACAGAGGAAATCAAAATTACTTACTCCTGTATATTTCTGCTAGTGATTGAAAAAAGTTCTTAAAAACAGTTAAACCAACCAATTACACACACACACACACACACACACACACACACACACACACACACACACACACACTTAAATGTAAGTTCCTCAAATGCAAAAGTTTCCATTTAAAATATTCATATGTGTGGTTCTGAACATTTATAAAAGTGATCAAGAGGAAATTATTACTCAGATGTAGTCAAAAATATTTAAAAAAAAGAACCCCCCAAATTTTCTGACAATTTATTGGCCAAAAAACAAAAACAAACAAACAAACAAAAACAAAAAAAAAAAAAACAAAAAAATACCTATTCCAAGTCAACTCGATATGAACTTTGAAGCTTCATATGATCTTTGGAAAATGTGAATGTCCTTACCTTATAACACACCAATAAGTAAACTAGAATCAATTATTTGGGTTACCTAGTATTGTAGCTCATTATATTAATAACTAAGATTTTTTTTTAACCACAGATATACCAGAAAGTACTTTAAAATCTAATTTGAATATCAATATTTATAGATGTTTGATAAAAGGCCCTAAAGCTTCCAGCTACCTTTGCAGTGGTAGACATTGCACCAGCCATCTTCATCTGGGAATTCATCACTTTGGTTTGGGTGGACATAGATGTGACTTTTGAGCTTACAGCAAAAGTTCTTGTCTTCTGTTTCCGTAGGTGGACAAGCTGCTTAGCTAAGACCCTGCAAGCGTCTTTATTACCAATCTTGGCCATCTTCTTAATTTCTAATTCCTAAGAAGACAAAAAAGATAAGAGAATACAATCAAGAGGTAGTTCTCAGGGATTATCTTGATGAACATATCTAATACGCATAAAGTCATAAAGAGGAAGGATGTTTGAGAGGCTATTTAACATGGTCACACAAGAAGAACTGTTACCTTCATTCCTGAACATAAAACAAGTTTATGAAACAGTACTTGCATATATTCCAGGAGAAAACATAAAGTGAATTCCAAATACAGGTAACAAAACAGCATGACAAAGAAAGTAAAGACTGAGGTAGTAAAGTTAACAATACAGAAACTGCAATGAACAAATGGTCTACCTTATATGTCAATTAAAAACAACTTCTGGAATGTATAAAAGCAAATCTAACTATATGCTATCTCAAGAAACCAATCTTAAATATGAGAGTAAAGGTGCCTTAAAAAGAAAACATATATTTACCAAAGTCCGCAAATCTGGAGTGTCTACATTAATATCAGATTAAATAAATTTAAAAACAAGAGATATTGCTGGAAGTAAAAAATATCATCTCATAATGATAACGGAACTAAAACATAAAACTATCAGGTCAATCCTAAGTGTGTACACATGAGTTAACTGTGCTTCACAGTATGTTGGATTACAACTGATCAGACTGAAAGAAATAGTCAATATATACAGTGTCCAAGACAGAGGTATCATCCCTTGTTTTGAATAGCTGCTAGAATCATTTAAAAAATAAAAAAATACAGTTGTTTTCTCTTAACCACAGCAATGTGTCAAAATCCCAATGATGCCTAAAACTGCAGAGCCAAATTATTACTGTACTATGATATATACATATATATGCATACATATATATATATAAGTTACACACACATACATATGCATACATATATATATATATATATATATATGATAAACTTCTGCCTTCCCTTTAAGGAAGGAAAGCAATGTATAGAATTCCTCTGCTATACCTGAATTCTCAGCATCATCACTCTAACAGTTTGTGGCTATTTTAAAGTAACTTAAGGATTACTTGGCCACAAAGCACTACAGCAACTGATATGATAACAAGTGATCAGAAGGTTGACAGTGTATACAGTGTGGACAAAGAAAAAACAGATTCAGTTCTTATGCAGAATAGAGGTGGGTGGTATGAGATATCATCAAATAACAACAGTGTGCAACTTGAAGGGACATGAAGTGGAGGCCAAGCAATATGGCAGCTACCTCCTGTGGGATGAATACAATCAAACATCATTGTATGAAATTCTCAAAGAATTCATAAAAGTATATTATACAAGGTTTCAAGACAGGAAATGAAGACCTAAACCTTCCTACTTCATGATGGATCCACTGATATAGGAATCTCATGGATATCCAAAAGGCTATGAGAATAAATGAGGCTAGAAAGCTGGTAGAATTCAAGATACAAGTTAAACATTTGACACATCTCCATGTATACCAGTCCAGAGAGACATATAAAAATACTCCTGGACAGTACAACTTATTGTTAAAATGTTAATTCTCTCCAATAATTTACACATTTAATGTAACTCCAATCAAAATCTAGCCATTTCTACGGAAGTAAAAGGTTTGTGCTAAAGTTCCCACAGAAACATAAAATCTGAAATACCCTAAGGGAATGTAAGAGAACGGAAGCATCCAGGTTAATGATAAAGTTTTTTCTAACTTTAATACTACAATGAAGTAATAGTAACAACAGCAGCATGACCCTGCTTGAGAATAGTCCTATCAGTACAGCAGAGTCCACACTTGAAATCTCTCACTACAGAAAAGGCAAGTAGGTGACATACAGGTTACAGGTCTCCATGTACACAAAGTGCACCCCTCTACTCAGCACCACAGAGAAAGCAGGTTCTCATAGCACCAATCTCAAGAAAAAAAATGCAATAATTATTTTTTAACTGTTATAGAAGAAAACAGAGAAACTACTTCTCAATTTTTCTAGGCAAAAATTTGTTAATACATTAAAAGTATTAGCTATGGAAGAAAATTATAATTGTCTTTATTATAACTTTTGTTTAGGAAATGAAAGACAAAGTCAAGAACCTGCAAAGCACATCTGCAAAGTGTACTCTTAATGCGCACTTGTACACAAGTAGACAGCAATTATGATAAAATAAACAAGAAAGAGATAAGGGCAAGAGAGATGTCTCAGAGACTATGAACACTTGGTTCCACTTAGTTTCCAGCATCTAACTGGTTCCCAGCATCTCTCTCTCTGTGTTTATGTGTTTGTGTTTGTGTGTGTGTGTGTGTAACTGCAAATGATATAACTCTACCTGTAAAAAAATCTAACATTCTTCTGGTCTCACAGCAGGTAGTGAGTGGACTGTACCTACACAAATACACATGTATGCACACATGCAGGCATACATACATACAACAAAGTAAAACATGAAACTTTAAAAATTAATTAGATGGAGAAACCTGAGTAAAGTTAGGCATGTTGGGAAAGAATATCTGTAAGCAGAAATGAGACTCATCAAAACAGAAGCTCAGCATCACTAATAACTAGGAAGATAAAAGTTAGGATCTCCATCTACTACCTCCACAGAATGGGTCAAATTAAGGACAAAAGCAGACAATTCTGCAAAGGATGAAGTATTGTTTCTTACAAGTAAATCTCTCACCACTTCTTCATTGCCTTTTTTGAGTTAGATAATTATCCAACACTAATTTCCAAATTTATTTTAGAGTTTCCTATAAATTCAATGTTCTACTCACCAGCTGTTTTTCTTGTTTCTCTAAGGCAGCGCGATCTCTGATTATAGCCCTCTGTGTGCCTCGCAGCTCTCGATTCTGTTCCTTTATTACATCTAGGAGAAGCACAAAAAACCCTTGAATTTACTACTGTAAAAATATCCTCGATACTACTTAAAATTCGGAAGTAAGAGAATGTAACAACAAAAAAAACTTTTA
Organism: Sigmodon hispidus; assembly: GCA_004025045.1. Classification (NCBI taxonomy): domain Eukaryota; kingdom Metazoa; phylum Chordata; class Mammalia; order Rodentia; family Cricetidae; genus Sigmodon; species Sigmodon hispidus. The sequence continues at coordinate 25,828 of PVIH01020564.1, forward strand.
CTAGATGTTAATTTTTCTTTCAATTTAATATACTACAAGCTAATTAAATATTAAAATATCTATTATAACCACACATTATATACAGAATAAAAATATTTATTCAAACATGAGGTGCTTAAAATTTATCTTACAGAATTATTATACAATTTTATATGGCACATATAACAACCTCCCCCAACCCCAAAACACACACACACACACCCCTTACCCTTTCCACCTCTCTACTCCAGCAATATATGAATTTCAGGACAGAATATACATTATATATTTTACTAATCTTTTTGTACAGTTAAAAGTCTTACTGGTATGAAAGAACAGATTTTCCAATGAAGTAAAAACAGATTTTAACTAACTTACAGAGTGGGAGACTTACAAAGACTTAGAATACCCTCAAGTGAGATATATATATATATATATATATATATATATATATATGATTGATATCCAGAATATATACAGAACTCAGTAGCAAATAAAAAAAAATAAAGTCTGAACAATAGACCTGAGTAGGTGTGTCTTGAAACAATTTATGCAAGTGACCAATAAGTAAATGAAAACTTCTCAACACTAGTTATCAAGGGTCCATATATAAGACAGAAGCGGATTGTGAGTGAAGACAACTGTTAAGGAGAAGGGGAGGGTGTGATTAAAGGGAAACTTTATGCACTGCTGCTAGAAATGTAAATCAGTGCAGACATTATCAGAAAAGAACTATCACAAAAATTTAAAAGTTTCCCTACCAACTGATTTAACAGTTCATTCTCATTATATAGCCAAAGTAAATAAAATCAGTATAGGGAAGATATTTGTGCTCACATTTTTAATGCAACACTATTCACAACAGTCAAGAAATGAAAGTAACCTAGGTATTCATTACCCAATGATATAGAAATAAAATTGGTATGCATTCCTAATGGAATATTATTTACATGAATAAAGTTCTGTTATTGTGACAACCTGAACAGAGCTCGAGTCCTTGGTCAGGTAAAAGATGAGTACTCGAAAAACAAAACTGTCTGATTGCACTAATATACAGGCTCTAGAGATGTTTCCACACAAGCTGAGACTAGTATGGCGCTTTCCAAAGGCTGCAGACTGAAGAGAGGCAGGAAGAGGTGGAGACTGCCTTCTGTAGTAGGATTATGCTGGTTATGTAAATATTTGTCCCGCCTATGGGTTTAATAAAAGCTGATTGGCCACAGGCAAACAGGAAGTGTGGGCAGGGCTACCAGGCTAAGAAAACTCAGGGACAGATGCCAAAGAGCCGACAGAGAGAGTAGCCACAGACACAATGAAGAGAAGGCAGCAGACACAGAGTAAAGAAGCTGAAATGTTGCTCTGAGAAAAAGTACCCAGCCTCAGGACTAAACAAGAAGGGTTGAGTTCAGAAGAAAGCTCTAGCAAGTTATATGCCTTCGCCCTAGGTCAATCAGCATAAAAATAAGAAGCGTTTGTGTGATTCTGTGACTCTGTGAGACTGCGGAACTGCGGGTCTGCGAGTTGAACTTCTAGGCCAGCTTTCCGAACCATTTATAACAGCCTTCTGTTATGGTTTGAGTAGAAAAGGCCCCCAAAGACTCATGTGTTTGAAGAGCTAGCAGCTCTTTAGGGTGGGAATCTTTAAGAGATGAGGTCTGGCTAGAGCAGCGGTTCATAACCCCTGTGTGGGTAGCACAGATATCTTGCCTATCAGATATTTACATTACAATGCATAGAAATTAGAGTTAGGAAGTAGTACTGAAATAATTTTATGGTTGGGATCATCACAATATGAGGAACTGTATTAAGAGGCCGCAGTATTAGGAAGATTGAGAACCACTAGGATAGAGGAAGAACACTTAGGAGTCTTTTCGGTTATATCTCAGCCTGCTTCTGGTATTAGCCCAATATTTCCCAAGTACCAAAGGGATGTAGCAGCCACTGCACACTCCTGCCACTCCAGTGCCAAGGCACTCCTTCTGCATCCTTTTCCTTCTACCCAGAGCCAAAACACATCCCTCCTAAGCTGTTTCTTGCAGGTATATGATGCTTTAATGATACAGTTCTAAGTTGAATTCAACATGAGCAGAAAGTTCTGGTACCACTATACTGCAGATAGCAATGATGTGTTGCACATTCCAAAAAGCTAAAAAGAAGGAATATGGTTTTACTGTCCGAGTGTACAGATACATTTAACCAAACTTAAATGTTATGCAATGTATTGTTGAAATGTCATCTCATTTAAGATGCATAATTTTTGCTTATATGTCAGTTAAGAATGAAAAAGAATTTTCACAGGAAACCAGAAAGTTCATCTACCAACAGCTAAAGGGAGGTACACCAAGACCCTCCCAAAACCTTTGACTTGACTCCTACCCCATCCCTAGAACTCAGTGGTGGAAGATTCTATCAACGGGACTATCAAAGCTTATTACTGAATAAAGCCAGCCAGCACTTCCCAACTGGCAAACATAATGTGCTCCAGGATGATAGAGATGGCAGAACAGCCATCGAAATTCTATGCCCTGTATGTTACCTTAGAGTCTCTCCATGTCGGTCTCCCCATGCATCATCACTCTAACAGTTTGTGGCTATTTTAAAGTAACTTAAGGATTACTTGGCCACAAAGCACTACAGCAACTGATATTATAACAAGTGATCAGAAGGTTGACAGTGTATACAGTGTGGACAAAGAAAAAACAGATTCAGTTCTTATGCAGAATAGAGGTGGGTGGTATGAGATATCATCAAATAACAACAGGAATAAAATAATCATAGGAAACAAGGAAGGCACTTTCCTGAGTTCTCCCAGTAAACTATCAACATTGAAGGGCAAGCTCTAGACTATGTGGACAGAAAGAGGGAGGACTTGGGACACATGAATCCATCTATAGTGAGCAATCTCTGGAAAGGTCCTTATATCGTGTATGTATTCTAGGCTAGATAATCAGTGTCCACACTCAAATGCTGAGATAGATGCTACTGTCCAAAAAATTAGAATCTAGGCTACATAAGAACACCTTAGTTTTAAAAAAAAATATTATAATGAAACCCAACAGTTGAATTGAAGATAATTCAATTTTACTTTAATTTTATGTAACTATGCATACATTAAGTGACACTGTATATCATAAAAAAAAAAATAAAGAAAATTAACTACTGCATATTCCACAGCCTCACAGTTGCTAATAGACCGATTAATATTTAAACAGTGCTAAGCTATAAACTCAGAGCATCTAATGTTACACACTAAAACATAATCATAACACTTTAAAACATATTATGGTAAGTAGGAAAAGACAGTAAAATGTCTTTTCATATGAGGCAAAAAAAAAGCAGTCAATAAAACAAACAAATTACCCCACTATTTTCCTTATGTACTCCATATGTGAAACCCACATTTAATGGTTTGGTCTTCTGGATAATTCAGAATGAATAACATAAAAAGGCTAAGATACTTTTAATGTTTTACAGGTCAATTTTATTTTTCACTTGATTTACTTCCTAGTAGATCTGATTTCATCCTAAGACACAAGCTCTTTAAGAGTAGAAGATACATATAATAATAATAATAATAAATCCTGAGATGCCTAAGTTTAATTTCAGGGTAGAAAATGAGAGAGGGAAAGATGGGGTAGATTAAGCACCATATACGTAGATGTGTTAAAATTTTTTGTGTGTAAGTATGTGGCATATATGGAATATATGGAGGCAAAGTCAACCTCGGTGGTTCTTTCTCAGGAGCCATCCAGCTTGTTTTTTGAGCAAGGTTCCTCCCTGGCCTGGGGATCCCTGAAAGAGCTACACAGGAATCTATCTGCCTGGCCTCTTCCTCTCCCGCACTGTCATTACAAGTGCGGTCACCATGTCTGGCTTTTATGTGGGTGCTTAGAACAAACTGTGGTCTTCATGCACTTTATTCCATAGTCCTATGTGTTAAAACATGAATTCCCATCATTAGCCTCTAGGCAGCATGTGCCCCGCTTGTAGCCCTACCAACTGTAAAGGTAATGATTACTTACTACAAAATATCTGAACTTTGCCCAACACTATTCAGTGCAGGACTCATGTAAACACTATGCTTTCCTTCCTTAGATTTTTCAGTTTAAAATACATTAGCTCTAGGCCTGTGAACAGTTCCCAATTGTTATCCAGTTTTGCAAGAGGAAGTTGCAGAATCCTGTCTCAGGATGTAGTCTTTTTTGGCTACTACCTATGAAAGCTCAATGGCCCTTTTATTTCAGAGATTCCTTAGGCTCAAGAGTTTTAGTTTTAGAACATATAGTTGTATATTTATTTGTTTGTTTGTCACAATACCCTCTCAATGTATTATATCTAGGAGTGATCTTATAATACTCAAATATTGGGAATATATTGGGAATACTGGGAATATGAATATATATGTACATATACACATATATATAAAGGTACATTGCTATCAAACACATTTAATTTATTACTTTAAGATACAATAAAATCTGTTCTTAGTGGGAAGGATGACTGATAACATTAAAATCTAAACTATAACAGATATCTTCGTATAGTGGAGACTTGGCTCATTGAAATAATGATCCATGCTTTATTTTGGGGCTTGTAAAAGTAGCTGCTCCTTGTAAGCAATCTCTGCAATGTTATATGCCCTCCCCTTGCCCTCTGCTTCCTCCTGCCTCTTGCAAAAACTGCACCCTTAATCTTTCCTGCAGTCTCATTTCTAAAGAAAACCACCCAAATGGTTATAAGATATGAAATTATCATCCTTCAGAGTTTGGTAGAACCCAGCACATGTCACAGCCTTCAGATAACCAACCTCTCTAATGCAGTCTATCAGTTCATTTTAACAACAAAAACAGCAGTATTTAAACAAAATACCAGAGATCAAAGTTGCTTGTACTATACCCACTACAGATTCAAAATACCAAAATGGAGATGCATACTCTGCTTGAGGGTGAGCCCACTCAACATGATGCTGTCTTTCCCTGTAAGGTCTCTTTTCAACACTTCCACAATCCAAGAGTGCATTTTGGTAACTATTAGCCTCTCCTACCTTCTTGGGGCCAAGTGAAATAACCTGATCCCTTGCTGACTCTTTCCTTCTATCATCTTTTGAATGGCAAGCATCCAGATGGAGAACAGTAGAATGCTTCTATTTTCAACCTGCACCACGGCAATGGCAGAAGCAAGTGCAGGCCCCTGCTGACATGGAAGAGACACAGTGCTTCCTTTCCATCTACACCTTATTTCTTTCTCTAGGCAAGAGGCTGTGTCCTAGAGGTCTCAATAACCACCCCTTCAGCCACCTTGGAAGGTAGTTGTGATATACTTCACAATGGGTGGCCCTTGCAAACTGTGAAAAGTTCTAAAGTGTCTAAGTGAGACTGTCTGCTCCCTGTTACTGCCCATTCATTCAGAAGTAGAAAGCTGAATGCCACCCAACCCTCTCTCCCAGCTTAACTGTCACCTAGGTGAGCTCTGTGTTGAGTATTAAATAATGCCCATCTCAAGTTATCATGATCTTTTCCTAATAAATTGCAAGTTCCCAGACCTGGGTAGCAAGATCACAGCCTTGAAAGATAAAATCAGAAAAGGTATATTTGCCTCTATAGGAACCAAATCAATTGAGTTTATATGTTTAGAAAAATAAGTACAAAAAATATAAGTTTAAAACAAAAGGGTTTCCAGGAGGTGGTGTCACACGCCTTTAATCCCAGCCCTAGGAGGCAGATACAGGGGGATCTCTGAGTTCAAGGCTAGCCTGATCTACAGAGTTCCAGGACAACCACAGCTACATATAGAAACTCAGTCTCGAAAAAACAAAAAATAAAAATAAATTAATTATTAAAAAGTAAAAAATAGGGCATCCCAGCACACTCTGGAGCAGGGGGCAGCTGAACTCTGCACCTGGCCACACCCACAGCTCCTGCTGCTGCTGAGGGTATCTGGAAGGATCCCTATTGCGACCCCGAACTGAGTGAACTGAGCAAACCAACTGCAGGGGTCTCTGAGGGGCGAATTCGAACCCTGACCAGAGAGGTGACAGGAGACACACAAACCAAAGTGCCACAACTGACCAGGACCCGTCTAATCGTGAACCACTGAACTCATGGGCAAACGTCAGTGCAAGAAATTACATAATAATACAAAGGGCAATATGGTAACTCCAGAAGAGAGTGGCGATCTTACAAATACAAGACCTGAACTGAGCAATGAA